>LR539436.1:217305-426259 GCA_900536315.3 Caenorhabditis becei | reverse complement strand
TAGATTTTTCACGTGAAAATGACCTAGATTTTTCACGTGATGACCTAGATTTTTCACGTGTTGACCTAGATTTTTCACGTAATGACCTAGATTTTTCACGTGAAATTAACCTATATTTTCCACGTAAAAATGACCTATATTTTCATTTTTTCCACGTGAAATTAACCTAAATTTCTCACGTGAAATTGACCTAGATTTTCCACGTGCTCACCTCCCAGACAACTGGCACTACACTGTGTCCAGTCCCCGTATCTCCATTGAAATGGAGCTTCATCTTCTGTCAATTTGGCATCTTCCTGCAGCGGACACGAACGGACTTCACAAGATTCGAAGAGTTTCGGTTGTTCTTGGCCTGGAAAAAGGCTGCTTTGAGGAATCAAATTAAATTTTTTTGTGGAGCTTGAGGTTTTAGGGAAGTTTTGAAAGAGGAAAAAATGAATTCAAATTCAGTATAAAAAATGTTTATAAAATTTTTTTTTTAATTATAAGTGCCAAAATAAATAAAATTGGAGTTTTCATAAATCCCCTAATTTTTGGAAAATGTATAAATTTTGTTTTTAATTTCCCCTTTTTTCTCCTTTTTTTCCCTTATTCTCCCCTAATTCCCTTCATTTTTTCCCATTCCTTAAAAAATCTGTTTTTTTTCCAATTAATTATGCGTCTCCACATCTTCTTCTTTTTCTTCTCACATGACTCCTCTCCCCTAATCTCAAATTCGATCCCAAGAAACTCTTTCTCATTTTTCAAAAGAACCATTCGAGCATTCATCCCCAAATCTTCTCTATTCAGAAGTCGAGAAATGAGAAAAAAAATCGGGAAGTTCTACAAGTGGAGATAGAATAATTCTGCGAGCTTTGGAAAATTCAGGAACTCCAAAAAAATTTACAGAAAAAAATCAGATGCTCCATAAATTGATTATAAAAAATCTTTAGGATCTCAAAAAATATTTGAAAAAACGCAGAACCTGGAAAATTCTGGAATCTCTAAAAAATTGGAAAAAATTCTAGAGATCCTAAAAATGAAGCTAGAAAATTCTGGCAGGTCTTGAAATTTTAGGATCGCAAAAATATTGTTCTAGAAAAATCGAAAACTCTAAAAATTGATTATTAAAAATATTCTGCGGCTCAAAAAATTCAATAATATTTTTTTTTGATTTTAGAAAAATCCAGAAGCTCTGGAATTTTTTTCTGAAATTTTCAGAAAAGTTGAAAAAAAATCAAATATTCTGAGATTTGAAAACAAATTATTTTGAGGTTTCAAAAATTCAGAACAATTTTTTAGAATCTCAAAAAAAACCAAAAGCTCGAAAAACCATCTGGAAAATTCTGGAATCTTCAAAATTTTTTTTTGAATTAGGAATGTCTTGAACAAGTTTTTAGGACCCTAAACAAATTTTTTTCTCAATTTTTCAGTTTTTTCAAAAATTTCGAACCCCTGATCCACTTCATCCCTGTCAATTCGAATCAATCCCCCAAGTTTTCCCGAAAAACACTATAGCCCCACCTTGGCACTCGGACATTGGAAGTTTGATGGGTGCCGACGAGATCGGATTGACGGCAACGCATTCAACGGTTCGGGACATTACTCCGGTGCCACAAGAGGAAGAGCATTGACTCCATTCTCCAGCGACTAATCTGCAATTATTTGGAATAGTACAATGGGTGAAATGGTGGGGAACAGCGAAAAGTGCAGTAGAGCGCGAATGACAAAATTTGAAAAAATTTGGAGAAAAGGAACTAAAATTGACCTAAATTTGGCTCTATTCAGCTCAAATTGAGCCTTTTTCATTTGGAAAAATTAAGAGAAAAATAAAATTTCGCTGCGAGACCCACCTCGGTGCTTGCCAATCATGGCTATCCATCGAACCGAAGGTATTTCCATCCAGATAAGCACGGTCGTTCCAGTCCAAACTGAAAAATACACGAAAATATGCAAATTTTTAGAAAATTTGAGTATTTTTTGTATGTTTCAAAATTTTTAGAAATTTTTTTGTGAAACATTACAGTTTTCATTCAATCAATAGTGGAAACGTAGTGTTTTTTTATGAAAATTTTTTGAAACAGCAAAATTTTTTTTAAAAATCAACTAGTTGTGAACACTTCTGAATTTCCCTTTTTTTTTCAAAATTGGATTTTTTACATCTTTTATCAATCGATTTTTCATACAAGAAACATTTGAAACATTTTTGAAACTGTTGACTTTTTTCCCCGATTCCCGAGGGTAACTTTAATAATCCTCTCGTTTTTGGGCTCTTTTTTCCGAAATAGAAGATCTTTTAAACCTAGTATACTCTGGTAGTAGTGGAGTACTCAAAGAAGCCGAAAAATGTACTTTATGGTGATGGATGACTGGGATTTTTGGGAATGTTAGTGGGAAAAAGGGGGAAATAGCAACTTCTAAAAGGTACAGTAACCCTAGAAGTTGCAAGAACTGCGGAAATGTTGAAATTTCAAAGAAATCTAAACTTTTCGGTTACTGTAGCTTTGATTTGTGGTGTCCGTAACCTAAAAATTGCGAAAAATTGGGAAATTTTCAAAATTTTGGTTTTTAAAAGTATTTTTCGTTTTTTTTTAGAATTCTGACGTCGTCTGAAGCCAGAATCCAAAGATTCAGAACTATTTTGACGTTAGAAATGATCAGCATTCAATTTGGCGTCGTTTGAAACCCATTTTGGGGTGTTTTTAAATTTTTCAAAAATTCAGAATTCTGACGTCTTCTGAAGCCAGAATCCAAAAATTCAGAATTTTTTTGACGTTAGAAATGATCAGCATTCAATTTGGCGTCGAATGAAACCCATATCGACTAGCTTTCAGAATGTGGGATTCTGGCTTCAGAAGACGTCAGAATTCTGAAATTTCAAAAAATTTCAAAACACGCCAATATGGGTTTCAAATTACGCCAAATTGAACACTGAATAAAAAAGCCCAAAAAGAGAGGATTTTTGAGGTAAGAAGCACCGGCAAAAAAGTTTAAATGTTGCTTCCCCAAAGCAAAAAGAATTTGCCGCCAGCAGGGGTCGAACCTGCGACCTTGGGCTTATTAGACCCACGCTCTAACCGACTGAGCTATGGCGGCCACACCGAGCAGGGGCGCGGAGTGCTGTGATAAAGGCGGCGCCTGAGAATTTCAACTTTTTGGTTTTTGAAAAATTCAGAATTCTGACGTCTTCTGAAGCCAGAATCCAAATAATCAGAATTTTTCGACGTTAGAAATGATCAGCGTTCAATTTGGCGTCGTTTGAAACCCATATTGGCGTGTTTTTAAATTTTTTTAAGATTCAGAATTCTGACGTCTTCTGAAGGCAGAATCTAAATTTTCAGAGTTTTTTCGACGTTAGAAATATTCAGCATTCAATTTGGCGTCGTTTGAAACCCATATCGACTTGCTTTCAGAATGTGGGATTCTGGCTTCAGAAGACGTCAGGATTCTGAATTAAAAAAAAAAAATTCTTAAAAACCCCAATATAGGTTTCAAACGACGCCAAATTGAATGCTGATAATTTCTAACGTCGAAAAAATTCTGAAAATTTAGATTCTGGATCCAGAATGCTGTAGTTACCATTCCCTTATACTTTTCCCATTTTCCCCTATTTTCTCAACTCCCCCTAGCACAACCAAACCCAAAACCATCATCCTTCTTCTTCTTCTTGGTCCCTTCTTCCCATCTAAACCCCTTCTTTTCCTCCCCTTATAATCCCAAATGGCACCGCCGAGGAGCCAGAAAAATGACAAATGAGTGTATGAATGGAATCCCTCTCTTCTTTTCCCCCTTTTTTCGAAAATTTCCAAAAAAAGAAGAAATTCCAAGGAAAAAAACAATTAATCCGAATCTTTGCATGAAGGGTCCCTTGGGGATGGGCCCTTGGAATTATCGAATTTGATATCAGCAACTGATAAGAGCGGAGATTCAAAAAACATAAAGAGAAGAAGAAGATAACTGGGTAAACATGTCTCAACTGATAAGGAGGAACCACTAGTGATAAGAGAAGAGTCGGGACCCTAAAAGGGAATTATCATGGTTGATAAGGTTGTTTTTTTAGTGATGTCACTTGGGGGTCATGGGAAACACATGCACTTTTTTGGAAAAATAATTATAACTGGGCTCAAAATTATTTTTTTGAGCTGGGACTTGATCTGTTATTAGTTGATATGATAAGGATAAAGCCAGAATTTTTCTAAATTTTTCTGAAAAATTCTGAATCCCCTACGTCTTCTAAAAGTTGGTCCAAAAATCGGATTTCGAATTTTTTGGTGCAATTTGGGAAAATGAGCATAACTCGGTTCAAAATGCTCCGTTTGAGCTGGGACTTGGTCTGTTATCAGTTGAGGTGATGAAACATATGTTTGAATTTTTCTGAATTTTTTGGTGGAATTCTGGAGCCAGGAGGTATTTTCAAAGTTGGGTCAAAATCAGGACTTTTTTGTTTTTTTGGTGCATTTTAGGAAAATGAGCATAACTCGGCTCAAAATGAACTTTTTGAGCTAGGACTTGGCCTGTCATCAATTGAGATGATAAGGAAAAAGCCAGATTGTTTTCTAGATTTTTCGGAAAAATTCTGGAGCTAGGGAATTTTTTGAAAGTTGGATGAAAATCAAGATTTTGAATGTTTTTGTGTTTTTTATGAAAATGCTCATAACTAGGCGAAAAATGCTCCTTTTGAGCTGGGACTTGGTCTGTTATCAATTAAGATGATAAGAAAAATGCCAAAATTTTTCTAGATTTTTCGGGAAAATTCTGAATCCCCTACATCTTCTGAAACTTGACTCAAAAAATCGGAGCTTTCAATTTTTTCATTTTTTTTTCTCAATTTTTTTCAAATTTCAAAACTTCCCCAAAAAATCAATAAATCTCCCCATAAAACTCTCCAAAACCAACTCAATTACCCTTCCACTTCCTCTTTTTCAATAGACTAATTTGTGACCTCTTCATCACTTTTCACCTCCTTTATGCAAATTTCATCTAAATTTAGGCCAAATTAGTCATATTCAAATCGGGTCTTCTAAAAGGGACCCCTTTAGACTTCTTAGTCTCCAGAATCTCAGAGCCATCCATCACGGCACTTGGCACCTTCCAGAAGCTTCTTCTTCTTCTTCTATAGTTCCTGCGCAATGACATAATGGAGTTGACAGAAAATGGACCCCGTTTGGCGACAAATTGAAATAATCGGTCCCACTCTTCAGAGAACAATATTCATTATTTATTTGTGAGCATTTCCTGGCGGTCAAGAGAACACAGCAATTATCATAGGGCTCGCGGAGCTCATTGGAGCATGATTTTTGAGAGAAGGATTCTCGTGTCTTTTTGATGAAGTGGGGAGGTCCCTGGAGGGGTCCCCCCGGCACAACTTTTATGTGTACACAAACAATTGGAAAATAAGAAGAAGTAGGGATTTGGGAAGGGATGGTCAGAAATGATGAATTGCTGGGTTGGGCTTCAGAATTATTGATTTTTTTTTGGGAAATTTTGAAATTGAAAAAAAAAATGCCAAAAATGAAAAATCCGATTTTTTGGTCACTTTTCAGAAGGTGTAGGGGATTCAGAATCTTTCCGAAAAATCTGGAAAAAAATCTGGCATATTTCTGATCATCTCAACTCATAACAGACCAAAATCCAACTCAAAAGAGGCATTTTGAGCCGAGTTATGCTCAAAAATGTGATATTGTCCCGAAAATTGAAAAATCCGGATTTTCATTGGAATTTCTGACACCCTCCTGACTTCAGATTTTTCCCAAAAAATATGGAAAAACTCTGGCATATTTCTTATCACCTCAACTGATAACAGACCAAATCCCAGGTCAAAAGGAGCATTTTGAGGCGAGTTATGCTCATTTTCTCAAAAAGCATCAAAAAATAAAAAAAACCGAGTTTTCACTCAACTTTCAGAAGTACTCCTGGCTCCAGAATATTTCCGAAAAATCTAGAAAAATTGTGGCCATTTCCTTATTACCTCAACTGATAACAGACCAAATCCCAGGTCAAAAGAACCATTTTGAGCCGAGTTATGCTCATTTTCCCAAAAAGGCGCTAAAAATTCAAACTCTTGATTTTCACCCAACTTTCAAATGATCCCCTGGCTCTAGAATTTTGTCGAAAAATCTAGAAAAATTGTGGCCATTTCCTTATTACCTCAACTGATAACAAACCAAATCCCAGGTGAAAAGAACCATTTTCAGCCAAGTTATGCTCATTTTCCCAAATAACACCTAAAATTTCCCATACCTAATCAGAATTTCCCCCTGAATTCCTCCTTTTCCGTTCCAATTTCTCATCAGTTCTCTTCTTATTTCTCAAATGATTCATTAGCATTGAGTGACAGATGTTCCGTGTGAAAAGGGACCTTCCCGTGGGGAGCATAAGGAGAGAAGTATTGAGAAAGGGGAGGGTACTTCAGAAATCAAGAGGTGTGAAATTAGACTGGGTTGGATGTTTGTGGAGAATAAATTGGGGAATAAGAAGGAAGACAAGGAGGATGTTTATGACAGAACACTCAAATTGAGCCGGAAAGGTTTAGAAAATTATGAATTGAAAATTGAAAATAATAAATATTTGGTTTCAAAAAAGGTCTAAAATTTAGAATTTTTTATAATTTTTGTTATACAAATTTTCTACTTTAAAAAATGTTTTTCAGTTTCAAATTATTTTTCAAATTTTAGGAGAAAAAAGTTTTTTCATTATTCCAAAAAATCGGTATAATCTGAAAATCAGAAAAAAAAATTGAAATTATTTTTTTACGATTTCAAAAATTTTTCGAAAATTCCATGAAATTTTTGAAAATATTATCTTGTTGTAAACACTTTTTTTACTTTTAATTGAATTTTTCTAATGCTAAAAAACTAGATTTCATTTTAAAAATTTCGAAAAAAAATTTTCAGAATTTCCGTAAAACCTCTATTAGAAGGGCACCTAATAGTTTGTCTTTGAGCTTTTCTATCTCAAAAACTAGAAGAGTTATCAAAAAGTTGTCAACTACAAAGTTGTAGTTCTAATCTTCGTCTACAACTTTGCAGTTGACAACTTTTTGATAACTCTCGTAGTTTTTTAGATAGAAAAGCTCAAAGTCAAACTATTGGGTGCTCTTCAAATAGAGGTTTTACGGTAATTTTATAAGGAAATAAAAAATTGAAAAACCAAAAAATTAGATTTTTTTATGTTTCAATTTTTTCGAAAATAATAAATTTATTTAAAAAATCAGTTTGATTTGGAAATAAATTTGAAAAAATAATTTTTAAAAAATTCAAAAAATAACTCACAAAGCCTCGACTTCAGCTAATATCAGTAGTACAAAAATCAGAAAAACAAAGTTCTCCTTCATTTTTCTTCAATTTTCCATAGAAATATAGTTCTCTAACCAACCAAATAAACTTCTTGCCCAACTAAGGTCCCTCTTCTCTCAAAAAAGGGGGCGTGGCCTCAAAGGGGCGGAGCCTCGTGTGCTCTTTGTGCACGGGAAATCGGGCGAGAAAGGGGGGGAGGCCATCAATTTATTTTCGGCTCTCTTGGAAAAGAAGAAGCAAATGCTTCTTCTTTTTGTCGAATTCTGGCCAAGAACAATAGTAGTTGTAAAGGGGGCGACCACTTGAGAGACGGGTCTCGACACGAAAATTGAAGGGGAGCAAGTTTGTGAGAGGATACGGATAATTGGGGGGTTACTGTAGTTTTGGGAGTATGCAGACAAACTGGAATGGAGGTACAGTAACCCAAACTATCTTCCGTAAACGCCACTGGAACGAAACTACAGCTTTCTGGGACCAGAATCCAAATATTTAGAAGTCTTTCGACGTTAGAAATATTCAGCGTTAAATTTGGCGTCGTTTGAAACCCTTATTGGCGTGTTTTGAAATTTTTTAAAAAATTCAGAATTCTGACGTCTTCTGAAGCCAGAATCCCACATTCTGAAAACAAGTCGATATGGGTTTCAAACGACGCCAAATTGAACGCTGATCATTTCTAACGTCGAAAGAATTCTGAATATTTGGATTCTGGATTCAGAAGACGTCAGGATTCTGAATTTTAAAAAATTTCAAAACACACCAATATGGGTTTCAAACGACGCCAAATTGAACGCTGAATAGAATAAAAAACCCAAAACGAGAGGATTTTTGAGGTAAGAAGCCCCCGGCAAAATAGTTTGAATGTTGCTTCGCCAATGCAAAAGAAATTTGCCGCCAGCAGGGGTCGAACCTGCGACCTTGGGCTTATTAGACCCACGCTCTAACCGACTGAGCTATGGCGGCCACACCGACTTGCGGCGCGGAGTGCTGTGATAAAGGCGGCGCCCGCCGGCCGTTTCGCCTACCTGTTAGTGGCGAGACTGCACGGAATGCCGGCGTAACACGTCGTCTCCTGCCTCGGACGGCCCGATTCATCGCAATCCGATCCTCCAACACATGCCACGTGGCGACGACGGATTCCCTGGCCACAAGAAGCAGTGCAACGAGACCATTTGCCAGCTTCCCAACGGCCACAAGAAGTGGAGACGCAGTTCTCTTCGGCGGGCTGGAAAATTTTGGGAGTTTTGAAATTGGCGCTAAAAACCAGTGAAATGCACAATTTGGAAGGTACAGTAACCCAAAAAACGAGTTTTTCGCTATTTTCCACAATTTTTGGATTACTGTAGCTCCAAAAGTCCGCAAACACCTCAAAACTCACCGGTCGTGTTCCATTTTCACAAAACGTGTCCGGCACGTGTACAGTAACATTATGGGCGGTCTGTACACAATAAACTTCCCGTCTGCGGGTCCCCGGACCGCAATACGGTACACATTCCGACCAATCCGCAGACATCCATCTGAAAAATCGATAATTGATAAGGAACTGATAAGACAACATGCAAGTGATAACGGCCAACTAGGTGATAAGCCTCATAAACTTTTTTTCTAGAAAAATATCAACTCAACCAAACTTTTTTCCGAAAAAATGTCTTATCAGTGATAAGTTATCAGTAAAAATCAATAAAAAACCAAAAAAACAATCAATAATCCCCGTCATTCTTATGGGGCACACTTCCGCTCTCGGCTTACCACAGTTACAGTACTCACCGGCATCTGAAACGGTTTTCTTTGGAAAATGACGAGAAAATGCACAGAAATTGGGTACAGTAACCCGGGAATTCAAATTTCTGATAAAAATTGGGTTACGGTAGCTTGAAAAGTCCGCAAACACCAGGAACTTGACGACAACTTGCAGACTACAGTAACCCAGGGCGTTTTGCACACTTTCCAAGCTACAGTAACCCGGAAAACTCAAAATAGGCATTTCTACCCACCTAGACGGACAAATCAGCAGTGGACAAGGCCTTGAATCGACTTTTGGCCTCAATTTATCAGCACAGAGCCTTTCGGGAACCACCCTCCCGGTCACTGCATTCACACAAACCACAATTGGTTGACTGTGCGATGCTATGGATCTTCCGGCACCCGACCAGTCCACAATATCATCGCAATTGGAGGCACAGGCGGTGTATTCTTCTGGAAAATGATAAGGGGAGCTTGCAAAAAAGAATTGAGGAAGAGTGGAATTGAACTCTGGTGTGTGGATTGAAGCGCAAGTCTGCTGACCGCTGCGCCACACCTGCAACTTCGGCGTAGCGCCAGAGGGCGGTGATGAAGGCGAGTGCTGCGGGCGCTCTGGCGCTGCTGGAGCTGCCTGCAGCCCTATGATAGCAGGTATGGCCTAACTGGTAAGAGGTTCACCTAACGATCTAGACACCCTGGTTCAATTCTTTCCACCTTTCAATCTCTTTTGCATACTTCCAAACCCCTGATTTACTAACCTGACACCTTCCAAATAAACTTTCCATTCTCACAAGTGTCCCCTCGTCCTCCACAAACTCCACAAGCATCAAATCGGAATGAGGAACCGACCAGGCCATCGCAACCGACGATCTGAACATACATTCCACATTTTCCACTTAAAAATTGAGAACTAATGTACCTGGCAAGCTCCTTTACTGCAAACCGCCCGACTTGTGGCTGCTTGACAAGGTGTTCCATCATCTACACGCCAGAGGAAGTTGGCACGGGTTAGACGGGATTTACAGACGACTTCGCACTGGAAAAGTAATTTGCAAAAAAAATGGGAACACATCTGAAACCGATCCAGCGACCGTTCCCCCGGCGCCCGTGCGCTCTGCCGCCTGCGCCACCCACTCGATCCTAGGTCGCCGCCCCCATTGCCATCACAACACCGCGCCTACCTGCTGCCTCGACACAATTTCCTCGCCGCCGCATATCGTATCTCGAGCCAGTCTGCTCTTCGATTCACAGTCTTTTTGGGCACAAACTTTGAAACGGACCGATTCACCCGAACATTTTGAGGTCAGACATCGACGCAGTTGACGGGACACACCACCGCCGCACTGGAAATAGAGAGATTAGTGGAAAAAGGGACGACTTGGGCCAAATTTGGGCGATTTAGGCCGATTTGAGCCAAACTAGACAGATTTCAGTCAATCTGGGTCAATTTAGGCCAAGTTAGGCCAATTTTGAAGAAAAGGGGTCAATCTAGATCGAATTAGGTCGATTTAGGCCAAAAGAGGCAAATTTAGGCTTATTCCAACCATTTCAGGCCGTTTCCGGCCTATTTGGGCCCAATTCGGCCCGGAAAGTCCTTTAACTCACAGTTTTCGAACAACTGCTCCACGGACTCCATGCCGCCCAACTCAAGCCTTGTGCCACGTGGCACAACACACCGAGCAGCAGGATTACTGTAGTTGATGGAGTAGTGATAAGCATTCTGATAAGATGGGCTCATTTTTCCATGCTCCACTTCATTTTGGATTCGATTCGGTGATTATTGGGAGGCTTCTGGAAAATAAGATTTTGATTGAAAAAGTTCGGGGGAAAAGTTGGAAAAAAGGAGGGAGATGAGATGATTGGGGAGTACGAAAAAAAAGAAGAGTGGTAAATTATAGAGAAAATGGAAAGAAGGGGTGGTGAAAAAATATAGGGATTCGGGGAGACATTGGGGATTTTTTTGAAAATTTTTCAATATTTTTTGAAAAAGTTAAAAAAAAAATTTTGGAAATTTTTTTTTAATTTTTCAGAAAAGTCTGTTATCAGGTTGGGAAGCAAATATTTTTGAGAAAATCCAAAAATTAAAAAAAAATTAAAACGGGAAAAAATTTTTTTTTTTTGGGAAATTATTCAAAAGCTAAATAATAACTGGACTTGAATTTTTTTTAAAATTAAAAAAAATGAAATTTTTAAATTCAATTTTCCCTCAGATTCTCCAGATTTTTTCCGATTTTCCTAATTTTTCTTGTTATTTTTTGTTTTTTTTTTTGGTTTTTTTATCAACTAATTTTCAAAATTTTGCCACTCAAATTTGAGATAAGCAAAAGTGATCAAAATTTCGAAAACGATATCTCGCAGCGAAAACTACAGTACCATTTGCATTTTTGGACCGTTTTTGAATCGATTTTTGTTAGGAAAATGTGAATCTTACTGTAGTTTTTGCTGCGAGAGCCAATTTGAAATTTTGAAAATTATTGAATAAATCAATTTTTTCCAGCAGTTTTTTTTGCAAATCACAAAAACTAACAGGGAAATAAAGGACATTTTTTTTTGTTTTTTAAATTGAAGAAAAATAATTTTTATGAAAAAAGGATGATATCGGGATAGAATCAAATATTTTTAAGGCAATCCAAAAATGAGAAAATATTGAAACGGGAAAAAATATTGATTTTATGAAAATTTTTTGAAATTTTTCAAATTGGCGGGTAGGATATCTCGCAGCGAAAACTACAGTAAGACGTGCATTTTTTGGACTGTTTTCCAATCAATTTCTAAATAGAGATTTAGGGATTTGGGGAAAATTAGGGATTTTTTGAAAATTTGTTGAAAATTGGATTTGAATCCAGTAAAACGGTGTTATCGGGTTGGGAATCAACTATTTTTGAGAAAATCCAAAAATTTAAAAAAAATTGAAACGGGAAAAAATATTTTTTTTTTTGGGAAATTATTCAAAAGCTAAATAATAACTGGACTTGAATTTTTTTTAACTTAAAAAAAAAATTTGAAATTGGCGCGCACGATATCTCGCAGCGAAAACTACAAAAAGATTTTCATTTTTTGGACCGTTTTTGAATCACTTTCTGTTCAAAAAATTCAAATCTTACTGTAGTTTTCGCTGCGAGATATCGCCAATTTCGAAATTTTGAATGCAAACTTCTGTTTTGAAATGAAAAAATAATAATTCATGTTTCAAAATAACATTTTTTGTAGTAATGAACGACTGAAATAATAAGTATCCCCTTTCCGTTTCAAGAAAAATACTTTCAAAAAGTTTTACAATTTTTAACAGTTCATGCAGAAAGTAATTAGAAAATAAATGAACATTTTCTAATTTTTTTTCAAATTTTACACAAAAAAATCTTGAAAATTAGTTGAAAAATGAATTTTTCCAGCTGTTTTTTTTGCAAAAAAGAATAAAAAACCAAAAATCACAAAAACTAACAGGGAAATAAACAAAAGAAAAAAATGAGAAAATCGGATAAAAATCTGGAGAATTTGAAGGAAAATTGAATTAAAAGTGTCGAGGAACGTTGCCGATTTTTCCTTTTTTCTTGATTTTTTGTGAAAATGTTTATTTTTTTCAAAAAATTATATTTTTTTAATGGCCTTCTTTCACGATTTTTCTAGATTTTTACCCTCATTTTCTCTCTATTTTCCCCTATTTTATCTCTTTTTTTCCATAGAAAATGAGCAAAAACCAGGTGGAAACGAACAATGAAAATATCGAGAAAAGAAGGTATTTGAATTCTGTCCAAGTCAAGAATTTTCCTTCTTTTTTTTTGAAAAAAAAAGGAAAAATGGGAAACCAATTGGGTCAGGAAATGGGAGAAAAAGGCAAGGGAAAAGCGGGGGAAAACTAGGAGATTTATGGGAAATTCGGGGGAAATTCAATGAGTATTATGGGTTATTTGGAGCGGATTTTGAAGAGAAGGAATGAAAATTAGGAAAAAGAGATAAAAGTTCGAAGATTGATTTTTTGGGAAAATTTGAAATTTTAGAAAATTATTTTGAAACAGAAATTTTTTTTTGGAATTTTTCAGCGATTTTTGACTGTTTTTAAAAAATTCTCAAAACTAAAGTTCAAATTTCAAAATTTCGAAACTGGCGGGCTTCTAATTACTTTCTGCATGAACTGTTAAAAATTGTAAAACTTTTTGAAAATATTTTTCTTGAAACAGAAAAGAGTTACTTATTATTTCAGCCGTTCATTACTACAAAAAATGTTATATTGAAACATGAATTTTTTTTTCATTTCAAAACAGAAGTTTGCATTCAAAATTTCAAAAAGGCGGGTAAGATATCTCGCAGCGAAAACTACAGTAACATTTGCATTTTTCTAACAAAAATTGATTTGAAAGAGTCAAAAACATGCACATCTTACTGTAGTTTTTGGTGCGAGATATCCTACCCACCAATTTTGAAATTCTGAATGAAAACTCATGTTTTTAAATGAAAAATTATGATTCATGTTTCAAAAAAACATTTTTTGTACTAATGAACGGCTGAAATAATTCTGATCCAAGAAAAATATTTTGTAAAAGTTTGTCAAATTTTTACAGTTCATGAAGTAAGTAATTTAAAAATTAAAAAAAAACTTTACACAAAAAATCTTCTAAAAATCGTAAAATTCTGAGAAAAATATGTTCAGAAGGATTAGGAAAAAGGTAGGAAAAAAGGGACACTTGTTATGGATATTTTTAGAAAAATTGAACTAATTTGGGGGGATTTTTCTGGAAAAATAGAGAAAATTTGAGAATTTTCTAGAAAAACAAACTAATTTATAACTTTTTCAAAGTAAAATTTTTTCTTAAATTTCTGATACAAAATTATGTGATTTTCCAAATTTTTCAGGATTTTTTTTCACCTTTTGGCTTTTTTTTCGAAAAAAATGAAAGTTTGAAAAAAAAAGTAAAAATATGCAGGAAAAACCTAGAAAAACCAACAAATCTGGAGAAAAAAAGACAAAAAGAAACAGGAAAAACAATGGAATAAAAGGGAAAAAAGAGGTTGTGAAGGTGGAGGAGGACAATGAAAAAAGGGCACAAATTACTCGGAGAGAAGACTTTTGAGACTCACCTGAAGAAGGAAGGGAAGGGCTTTTCGAAAAAAGTTATTTGAATGTGGACGATTTTTGGGATTCCTTTTCTTCAGAATTCTCGGAGAAAAGGAGGGAAAATGGGGATGGAGAAGACAATGGAAACTTTTAGATTTTTTGGGGAATCAAAAATCGGGATTTGGGAATTTTTGGAGGATTTTTCAGAAAAATTGAAAAGATTGAGCTGAAAAAAATCAGAAAAAAATTTGAAAATTGGGATTTTTGGGAGAGTTGAATAATCAATCATGCCTTTAAGGAAGTGATCACAAAAAACAGAGAAAAATGATAAAAATGCGGTGAAACAGTGGAAAGTTGCAAAAATTTAAAAATTTAAAAAAAATTCCAATTTCTTCAAATTTTTCTGAATATTTCAGGATTGATCTGATAAGGTTTGAGAATGATAACATCCTGAAAAAAAGTGAAAATTTGGTGAAAAATTACAAAACAAAAATTTTTTTTTACAATTTTTGCAAAAATATTTATTACTTTTTCAAATTTTACCTTGAGCAAAATTAAATAATTCCAGCTAATCATATACATTTTTTTGAATTACTAAAAAAAATTAAAAATAGGGAAAATTGCATTTAAAAAATACATAGTCGAACTTCAGGACATTTCTAATTAGTGAAATTTAAAGAATAGAAAATTTTTGGAAATTTTTGAAAAATGAGAAAATTTCAAGAAAATCAGAAAAAAATAGAAAAATGCCCCAAAATTAACTTTCTTGAATTTCTTTGAGAATTCTGCGCAAATTGAGCAAAAATGCAATTTTTGAAATTTTTTTACATTTTTGAAACATAAAAAAATTCAAAAATAGGAAAATCATCTGTATTCAAAAAATAATTATTCAAATGTTCACATTGTAGCCATTTGCCAATTAGTAAAATTGAAATTTTGCAATTTTTTGAAAATTTTTGAAACATGAAAAATTTTGAAAAACCCCTAGATTTTGTAAAAAAAACAGGAAAATCAGAAAATGTTTTTTTTCCGGAATGCGCGATCTTATTGATCAAAAATGCAATTTTTGAAAATTTTGTAAAAATTTTGAAACTGTAAAAAAACAGCAAAAAAAGAGAAAAATGGAGAAAACGTGCCAGAGTTGTCCCGTCAGAAAGGAGGAACCCCAAAACTTGCTCCAATTCCCCTAACCCACCACCACCACCACTAAAAACTCCTTTTTCTCTTTTCTGCCCAAATTTCCTGGCTTTTCCCCCTTTCCTTCCACAAATCGGGTTAGCTCCTCCCACAAAAAAGTTGTCCAAAAGGGAGAAGAACATTTTAGTTTTTAGTCACTTTTCCTCGGCAAAATGAGGAATCAGAGAGAAAACGGAAGCGGAGAAAGTTATGAAGTGTGTGTGTGTTTAGGGGTGTTTTTGGTGGTGCTCCCCCGGGGACCAGAAGACAAAGAAGAAGGCGTCAGAAGAAGAAGAAGAAGAAGAAGATGTGCTTCTTGGAGGGACTACTACCAGCATTTTATAAATGTTGTTCCCTTTTCTCTGCTTCTCTTCTCTCGCCCGCTTTTCCAGGAGAAAAACCGACCGGAAAGCACTTTTTATGGGGTTTTTTAGGGGAAGATGGGACATGGAAAAGGGATTAGTTGAAGGGGTTAGAGGTGGGGTACGGTAGCATTGGGTACATACAGATTGACGGGAAGTTGCGGACATTTTAAAGCTCGAGACGCGAAATTACAGAAATGGGGGTTACGGTAGCTTCACTGTGAACACCATGACGAAAAATTGCGGACTTTACGAAAGGTTACTGTATGTTCAGGAACTTTTGTGCAAACACCAAACACCGTTACGAGAAAATGCACAGCTTGTTTTTTTTGTCCGGATTTTGAAGGATTACGGTTGCTGGAAAAAATTTGCGAAAAAAGTGCTTTTTGTACACACAACTTGACGGGAAATTGCGGACTTTTTGGGTTACGGTAGCTTGAGACGCAAATTTGCAGAAAAGGGGTTACGGTAGAAAAATTGCGGACTTTATGAATGTAAATGGATTACTGTAGGTTCAGGAAGTTGTGTTCAAACACCAAACACTGTTACGACAATATGCACAACTTTTGATTTTTTCTGGAACTTGAGGGATTACGGTAGCTGGAAAAATGTCCGAAAGATGTGCTTTTTGTACATAAAAATTGACGCGAAATTGCGGAATTATGGGTTACGGTAGTCAGCCAGAGTATGTGAACACCATGACGAAAAGTTGCGGACTTTGGAAAGGATTACTGTAGGTTCAGTGAAAGTGTGAAAACACCAAACACCGTGACGACAAAATCCACAACTTTTCATTTTTTTTTTTCGGAATTTGCAGGATTACGGTAGCTGGAAAAAGTGTGCACTATGACGAATTATTGCAGATTCATTTTTTTTGGAGGGTTACGATATGTTGAAAAATGTGCGAACACTCAAAATTGTTTTTTTTTTTGAATTACTGTAGCTCAGGAAAGTGTGCAAACACCGTGAGTGACAAAGTGCAGAGTTGCAAGGTACAGTAACCCGGAAAATCGGAAAACAATTTTTTTTTTGTTTTTTTTTTGGGTTACAGTAGATTCTGTGCAGACACTGTGACGTGGAATTGCGTACCTGTGAGAATTTGAAAAAAAAAATTTTTACGAATAAAACATTTATTCAAGTCGGAATAAGTAACCTTATCAGTTCCCTTATCACTTTCTTCTTCCCCATCCATTTCCATAATATCCATTGTTTCCCCATCCATTATTGTATCCACCGTAGTTCTGATATCCTCCACCGTAACCGTAACCTCCGTAGTGATGATGATGATGTTCATGTGAATGGGAATGCGAGTGATGAGGAGCTGATAACACTGAAATGTAACTGATAAGGTGATAAGAAGTGATTTTGAAGATTTTTTTTTCAAATTTTCAAAAAAAAAAAAATTTTTTATTTTTAGTTTTTTTTAAAGAATTTTTTTAAAATTATTCAAAAATCATTGTAATTTTTTAAAAATATTCCAGAATTTCTAGAAATTTTTAAAATTTTTTTAAAATCAATTTTTGCCTGAAACTCACCAGTTACAGCCAACACTATCAGTAGAATAACCAGTGAAATTCTGATTTTTTGGGACATTTTTCTGGATTTTTTAGTGATAAAATGTTTTATCAGTGATATCACTCTGATTATCAGTTGGTACCAGCCTCCTCTTTTTATACGGGAACGAAATGTGATGTTTTTTCCCAAGGAATTCCGGTTTTTTGTTGATAAATACACCAGGTGATAAGAGGGTGATAAGGGGTGGAGTCTGGAATTGGGCAAATTTGATAAGGAAGGTGATAAGGATTCAGAGTTTTGGAATTTACTGGGATTTTAAAAAATCAAAGAAAATGTTTTTTATTCGAAATTTTGGACTTTTATGACTTTCAGATGACGTCACTCATCTGAATTCTGGAGGAAAATTCTAGAATTTTTATCACAATTTTTCAGGATTATTGGCTACAAAATAGTCCAAGAACGGGCTCAAACGGAACATTTTGAGCCGAGTTATGATTTTTTGAAAAAATTCATTTTTTTTCATTTTTTTTTGAATTTGAAAGTCAGAATCAGAAGACCGTCACAAACTTTCTGACTTTCTGACCAACTAAACAGTACATAACTTTAGATTTGATTGTCTTATCACCTTATCATCATGACATCACTTCATCCCCTGATCTAATCAGTCTCTGGTCTCCGTGTCACAACGTTTCGCGACGGAACCGCTCTCTAGACGAATTTGGCGAAAACATTCGCGGGGAACTGTTATAAAAAGGAGATTGGGATCTGATAAGGGCCAACTGATAGCTTATCAGCGATATCAAGCATGTCCTCCAAGCTGGTACTTCTCCTGCTCGTGTTGGCTGTTTCTGGTGAGTGAATTTTTGAAAAATTGTAACTTGACTCAAAATTTATCTTTTGAACCCGTTTTTGGACTAAATTATAGCCAATGAGTCAGAAAAATAAAGAAAAAAAATTTAGACAAATTGGAATAAATTCAGATGTGTGACGTCGTCTGAAGACTGAAGACCTCAAAAATTTTTCAAAAAAAGGATTTTTCAAAAAATCATAACTTGGCTCAAAATGCATCTTTTGATCACGTTCTTGGACTAATCTGTAGCCAATATGCTAGAAAAATAAAGAAAAAAATTCTAGACAAGTTGAAAGAAATCGAAAGAAGTTACAGTAGCTGAAAGTTGAAAATTTCTACATTTCGATATTTTCTCATTGGAGCGCACTTCCATCCTCTCCAATTTTTCAGTTACCATCGCTCACCACTCCCATTCGCATTCCCACTCCCACTCCCATGAACATTATCACCATCACCATCACGGAGGCTACTATGGCGGTTATCAGCCTTATCAGTACGGAGGATACAACAACAACTACAATCCATACAATCAACGAGGATACGGTGGATATTACCAGCAGAATTATTGGGGAAAAAAGAAGTGATCAATGATAAAAGATAGGAAATGATGATAATGATAACTTTTGAAATTGTAAAAGACGACTGGATGAATGCTTTTTGTCTGGAATAAAAATGAAAATTTTTGATTTAAAATTTTTTAAAATTATTTTTTCAAAAAATTGTGATTCCGCTCAAAATAGCGCTTTTGAGCTCGTTTTTGAACTATTTTGAAGATAAAAAATTCAAAAATGAATTAAAAATTTTTTAAAGGGGTACTGTCGCTATTTTTTTCTTGCCGAGATTCCTTCAGCATCGGGTAGAGCGCAAAAAGTTGTCCAAAAAGTTCTATTGAGGCATATTACAAAAATCAGTTCTAGGGGGGAACCAGCGGTCCGAAAGTCCTTCCAGCGGCGCGCCACTGCGCAAAATTACAGGCCCATCCTCATTTCTTTCACGTGAAAATTTGGCAATTCGCACTGTAAAAAGCACGAATATTCGTTTATTTTTTACGTGCGCAATGAGGGCATAGAAATGAGCGATTTTGCGCAGCGAAGACGTGAAAGAAATGAGGATGGGCCTGTAATTTTGCGCAGTGGCGCGCCGCTGGGAGAACCTTTGGACCGCTGGTTCACCCCCTAGAAGTCATTCTCGTAATTTGTGTCAGTTGAACTTTTTGGACAACTTTTTGCGCTCTATCCGATGCTGAAGGAATCTCGGCAAGAAAAAAATAGCGACAGTACCCCTTTAAAGAAAGATTCAAAAAGATTCAGATGAGTGACGTCATCTGAAACTTTGAAATCTCATTTTTTTCAGATTTTTTTTCTAAAAATTGTAACTTTGCCCAAAATAAAGCTTTTCAGTCCGTCCTTGGACTATTTTGAAGCCAAGAGTCCTAAGAAATAGCACAAAAAATGTTGAATAGATTCAGATGAGTGACGGCGTCTGAAAGTTGATGTATTCAAAATTTTCCAAATTTTTTTCACATGTCAGACTGCTTAGGCCGCAATCCGGAAATGACTCGGCACCTAGTTCATTCGAAAGAGAATCATCAACTTCTTATAGTAAACTGGGCTCAGATTTTGCCAAGAAGTCCTTGTTTTGGCTCACGGAGCCATCAAAGTGTCCAGTCAGTACTAATTTTGGCCATTGTCTCCAGTACTCATTTTTCCGCGTGAAAAATTGAGTTTTCTGTGCTAATTTGTACTAGATTTTAGTGCTAGCTGGGACTTTGCGGGCTCAGTGAGCCAAAATAAGGACTTCTTGGCAAAATCTGAGCCCAGTTCACTATAGGAAGTCGATGATTCTCTTTCGAATGAAATAGGTCCCGAGTCATTTCCGGGTTGCGGCCTAAGCAGTCCGACATGTCAGATTTTTTTCCAAAAATTGTAACTCTGCTCAAAAAGAAGGTTTTCAGCCCGTTCTTGGACTATTTTAAAGCCAAGATTCCTGAAAAGTAGCACAAAAATTTGTAGGAGAATTCATTCAAATTCAGATGAGTGACGACGTCTCAAAGCTGAAGGATACCATTTTTCTGCACAGTCTGCGTCTCTCCAATTCCTATTGTCTCTAACTTTCTTGCTAGTGTTGCTTACTGCCGGGTGAGCCGTTGCCGCCTGCTTGATGTTCAAAAAGTGTGGGTCACAGTCGGGTTGACCTTGCGCAATCGGAGAACACTCTCTCATATTTCCATGCTCTCTCGTCGTGTCTGCTTCTCGTGCTCTCTCATCCGAATCCCGAGCGCCGTCCATTAGGCCTCATTCTCCGTTTTTTCCATGTTACCTGAAGGTGACCCCTGGCTCTCCGAAGCCAATGTCTTACCGATTTTTTTGATGTACCTTGTATTTATTTGATTTCTGTAACTCAATTCTTTGGATGAAGCTTGCTGATGGAACATTCGTTGCCCCATACCGAATGCGTTATGGTCAGTTTTTTCAACAAAAAAAAATTCCCAAATCTGTAATTTCTTAAGCCAACATGTTCGCACTCGAAGCACACCTAGAAGTGTGTCAGGACAATACGATTCCGGAGTGGGACGCCTGAAAACTCTTGTGGATTTGGCCAAAGGACAGTATGTTTCTGAAGACAAAGGTCAGTTTTATATTTTGAGGCATTCTATCCGGAAAATGTTCTTTTTCGATTACAGGTTCAATCCGCAAGAAGGTTCTGAAAGAACAGGAAATCCTCGAAGCGAAGAACGACACGACCTGCACCTTCTTTTACTACCATGACGCGAAGATCAAAGCGAACCAACATCGTAGGCTCGGGACATTTCTGGGAGAAGACGGCTTTTTGACTTTAGTTTCATTAAGTTCACTAGGAAAAGATGGAACAACGTTCCAGTTGGAGCATGGCTGTTGTATTTTTATTTGATGTACTTTGAAAAAGAAACAATAAATATTTTATAATTCAAGCAAACTGTGTTCTTTTTTTGTCCACCCAAGTTGAAAACGGAAATCGAAAAGTTTTAGAAAAATCATAACTTTTATCTAAATTGAGCTTTTGAGCCCGTTCTTGGACTATTTTGAAGCGAAGAATCCTTAAAAATAGCATAAAATTTTGTGAAAGGATTCGGAATGACTCAGATGAGTGACGGCGTCGGAAAGCTGATGTATTCAAAACTTCCGAATTTTTTTCAAATGTTTTTTACAAAAATTGTTATGTAGCTCAAAATGAAGCTTTTGAGCCCGTTCTTGGACCATTTCGAAGCCAAGAATGCTGACGAATAGCGAAAAAAATTTTGAAAAGATTCAGAAAGATTCAGATGAGTTACGGCGTCGCAAAATTGATGTATTCAAAAATTTCCCGAATTTTTTATTATTTTTTTCACAAATTGTATTTCAGCTCAAAATGAAGATTTTGAGCCCGTTTTTGGACTGCTTCGAAGCCGAGAATCCTGAAAAATAGCACAAAAATTTGTGAAAGAATTCAAAAAGATTCAGATGAGTGACGGCGTCTGAAAGTTGATGTATTCCATTTTTTGTGCAGAGTCTGCGTCTCTCCAATTCCTATAGTCTCTGACTTCTCGCTAGTGTTGGTTACTGCCGGTGTCATCACCTGACCTCTTCTCCGACGCAACCAGAGCGCTGCTTCGGCGCAATCAGATAACACTCTCTCGTCGTGTCTGTGTCTCTTGTTCTCTCATCCGATTGCCGAAGATGTCTGTTGGGCCTCATTCTCCGTTTTTTCCCTGTTACCTGAAGGTGACCCCTGGCTCTCTTGAGTCAATGCCTTCCCGATTTTTCTAATGTTTCTTGGATTTTGATTTTTTTTTGAAATCCCTCAAAAAAGGTAAGTAGTTATTTATTAATGATTTTTCGTGTGTATCAAAAGTGCACTTCCAGGTTCTCCTTCCACTTCGAGTCGTTGAACAGATCTTCTGGGTTCTGAAGAAGGTCATGTGCGGAAAGTATGAGCTCGATGAAGCAGTGAGTTTGAACATTACTTCAGATTGACAATCATTTTGGGATTTTCAGATTCATATGATGATCGATATTCAACAAACTCCGGTTCCCATTGCTTTGCTGGAGATGGAGACGGTCCCTCAGTCTGGCTCTGGAGTATGCCATTGAAGACGTGAGAATTTAGAATACCAGAAGTCACGTGATTCGAGTGATTTCAGGTCGGCGATAGAGCAGTGACCCACATCGTGAAGCACCGTCAGCGATGCATCTGAATGGTTAAAGATGGAAGTGGACCGCCTTTCCAAACGCTTAGACGCTGGAAGAGAACGAGTGAAGGAAATAACGCAAGATCTCATCCGGGAACAAGTCCAACGGCAGTGGGATCAACGGAAAGCTCGTCAGACCGATGCCGATTCGGATGATTCTTTTTTAAGCTGTTTTTTTTAAAAATAAGATTATCAAAAATAAATGAAATTTTTCCTTCAAATCCCTTCATTTCAAACAAAAATATTAAAAATAAAAAAAACGGAATGTTGAAGTATTCAAAAATTTTCCTGATTTTTTTTTTGAAAAATTACAACTTTGCTTGGAATTGAGCTTTCGAGCCCGTTCTTGAATCATATTGAAGCCAAGAATTTTAGAAAATTAGCAAAAAAATGTGTGAGAGGATTCATGATGATTCCGATGAGTGACGGCTTCTGAAAGTTGATGTATTCAAAAATTTCCCGGATTTTTTCATTTTTCTTCAAAAATTGTATTTCCAGTCAAAATGAAGATTTTGAACCCGTTCTTAGACCATTTCGAAGCCAGGAATCCTGACAAATAGCGAAAAAAATTTTGAAAAGATTCAGAAAGATTCAGATGAGTTACGGTGTCTGAAAGAAGAAGGGTTTCATTTTTTGTGCAGAGTCTGCGTCTCACCGATTCCTAAAGTCTCTAACTTTATGCTAGTGTTGGTTACTGCCGGTGTCACCACTTGCCCTCTTCTCCGACGCAAGCTTTTGCGCAATCAGAGAACACTCTCTCATATTTGCACACTCTCTCGTCGTGTCTGCGTCTCTTGCTCTCTCACCCGATTGCCAAAAGTGTCCGTTAGGCTTCATTCTCCGTTTTTTCCCTGTTACCAGAAGGTGACCCCCGGCTCTTCGGAGCCAATGTCTTCAAGATTTTTTTGATGTGCCTTGTTTTTATTTGATCACTGTAACTCAATTCTTCGGATGAAGTTTGCTGATCGGCTGTTCCTTACTCCATACCAAATGCCTTGTGGTGAGTTTTTTCAAAAAAAAAATCCTGAAATCTGTAATTTCTTAAGCCTAAAGCACACGTGAACCTACTGGATCAGTTTGAGAAGAAGGTCGATGAAGCACACGTAGAAGTGTCCGTGTCATCGACCCCGAATCCGACTCTTTCGCAGTCGTCAACTGCCACTTTCTCTCCTCCAACCCAGGAAACCGCTGGCTACCGTCTTCCGCAAAAAATCGTTCCGAAACCGAACCCGAATGGTAAGCGGTGCGATGGGTTCTTTAATTCATTCGTTTTTGTATTTCAGGGCGTTATTCGCATTGTAAACCGGCTCTCATTCCGAATAGCTGTACGTTGTAAGTTCAAAATTAGTCTCCGAGGGTCACTTTATGATATCCAAATTTCCAGAAGTATCTTACAACAATCATAGCTCCACAACTGCTACCTCTCCAACCGCGAACACCAATAGGCGTAATTCGCCGCCCATGAACTCTCCGACCCCAACTTCTACTGACAGGTTTTTTGAATAAAATTATCATCAAAAAATAAAGCATTTTCCTTTCAAATCCCTTCATTCCAAATACAATAAAATAATTCTATAGCGACATTCACCCATTTCAAATCAGAAAAACTTTCATGTGGAATTTCCCAAATCTCTTGTCGAGCGTACGAGTGGAGCATTGTAGTAGTTGCTGGCTGGTCCTAGGCAGACACCAACGGAACCACCATCATCTCACGTGGCTCCGCAGAACCGCCCGCAAAGGCTTCACGTGGATCGACAGAGGTTCTGGCCTGGAAAATGGGAACATTTTCAAAAAATCCCAAAAATTCAATTTTTGTTCAAAATACTGGAGTAAAAATACGAATCGATAGGAAATTGTCTCCTCTACAACTTTGCAGTTGACAACTTTTTTCTATCTCTACTCCTTATCAAGTTATCACTGAAACCCCGAAACGGTGTCCCAAGATTACTGTAGCCTTGGGATTTTAGTTATAACTTGATAAGGAGTAAAGATAGCTGAAAGTTGTCAACTGCAAAATTGTAGAGGAGACAATTTTCTATCGATTCGTTTTTTTACATTGTTATTTTGAGCAAAAATTGATTTTTTAGGATTTTTTGAAAAAAATTTATTTTTTCGAAATTTGCAAAAAAATGAAAAAAAAATTTCTAGTTTTTTTTTTCAAATTTTTTGGTTCTTATCATTTATCACTCACATTAGCCACCAACACAACCAACTTGTCCGTCTTCTCTTCTCCATTCAGTCGCAACACGTCAACCTTGACACTCGAATGCGGCTCAGCAAATCCGTGAACCGGATTGACACGGTACAGAGCATTGTCCGAGCACTTGACTTTGATAGCCTTGCGTTCCGCAGAGTTGTTCTTGATTTCAATGGTCGAAACACCTCCGAGAGTCGGGTACTGGAGACGGGAGGGAACGACGGCGAGGGAGGTAGAGTGCTTGATGGCGGCGACCTCATCTTTGAGAGACTTCTCGGCACGTTCCGACGAGTTGGAGCGCTGAAAAAAGTTGAAAGGTTCTGGGGATTCTGAAAAAATTGGGGAAAATTTCATTAATTTTTTAAATTTTTCTGAAAATTTTCGAAATTCAACTGAACTTCTGAAAATTTCAAAATTTTTAAATTTAAATATTCTGATTTTTTTTTTTGAAAATTCTGGGTTTTTTTCAAGATTTTTTTTTTAAATTTTTTTTATTTATTTTTTTTTTTCTAGAAATTCCAAAAATTCTAAAAAAAATTTTTTTTTTGGATTTTTTGATTTTTTCAATAAATTT
This sequence comes from Caenorhabditis becei, assembly GCA_900536315.3. Taxonomy (NCBI): domain Eukaryota; kingdom Metazoa; phylum Nematoda; class Chromadorea; order Rhabditida; family Rhabditidae; genus Caenorhabditis; species Caenorhabditis becei. Next base: position 401,311 of record LR539436.1, on the reverse strand, counting down.
CTTTGAAATGCTGAAAATTCAGGAGTTTTCCGGAATTCTGAAGTGATTTTTTCCAAAAGTTCCGAGATTTTCAGAATTCTAAAAAATTTTGAAAATTTTGAAAAATTCAGGAAACTTTCAAAAAATTCAATTTTCTTGATTTTTTCAGAATTTTTTTTTGTTATTTTCTGTGAAATTTCAAAATTTTTGATTTTTAGGTTCCGAATTCTGGAGAATTTGCGAAATCAGAATTTTATGAATTCAGAATCCAAAATTCCAAAAATTCAAAAATCAAAAATTTTCAAAAAATTTTTTCCAATTTTTTTTTGCATTCTCAGAATTTCTGTGATTTTCTGTGAAATTCCTAGATTTTTGGTATCAAAATCGCAAAAAAAAAACAAATGTCAATTTTTTGATTCAAGCTCCCATCCCCTTATCAGCCCCCTTATCAGCCACTCACATCCTTCTTCGGAACCACTCCAACCTGCGGCACCATCGCCACTTTTCCGCTCTTCTCCATCTTCTTCTGAGCATCCGTATCCAATCGTTTGCGGCTCTTCGATCCCTTCGAACTCTTCGATCTCCTCGAGCTCTTCGACGACTTCGCCGACACTTCAGAAGTCGTTCCGGCACCAGAAGACGTCCCCGAGACCACCTTCTTGTCTTTGGAAGAGCGCTTCGAACGAGACGACTTCTTCTTGTCCTTTTCAGAGGATCCACGCTTTCCGCTGGATTTTCCAGACTTTCCAGAGCGTTTCGACTTGGAGCGACGAGATTTCGAAGAGGCCCCAGAACGGCCAGACTTGGAAGAGCGACGGCTCTTCGACGATTTTCCACTGCGAGCCGATTTCGACGACTTTCCGGACTTGGCGTTTTTCTTCGCGTGGACCTGTGGGAAAAATTGAAAATTTATTATTGATTTTTTAAAAAGTTTGAATTTTGAAATTAAAGAAATTTTGGAGAAAAAATTTCAGGTTCAAAAAATTTATTTTTTCAAACCTCAAAGATTGAAAAAAAAATTTTTGAATTTTTGAATTTTTTGTAAATTTTTACAGGTTTTTAAATTTTTTAAAAATAATATAAGTCTTGAAAAAAATTATTAAAATTTGAAATTTTTTTCAAAAATTAAAAAAAAACGAACAAATTTTTTTTCAAAATTTCAAAAATTGAAAAAAAATTTTTTGAAGTTTCGAATTTTTTGTAAATTTTTACAGTGTAATTCAAGTTTTTCAAAAATATTTCAGTCTCGAAAAAATTATCCAAATCTGAAAATTTTTTTTAAAAATTTTTCAAAATAAAAAAATTCGCAAAAACATTTTATTTTATTATTTTTTTCTGTTTTCATAATTTTTTGTATTTTTTAAAATTGATTATTGCAAATTTAAAATTTTAAAAAAGTTTCCAAAAAATTGAAAAATTTTGAAAAAACTTGAAATTTTTTTTTCAAAAATGTTTGAGTCTCAAAAAAATTTTTTTTTCGAATTTCCAAATTTTTCCCGTGACTTTTAGGGTCACTGATAAGGCTGATAACACCTTCATTTTCAAAAAAAATTCACAAATTTAGAAAAAAAAAATCCACGTCAATTTTCAGGACCCCTTATTTTTCTAGGGTCCCTATGGACCTTTAGGGACCACTTTTGGAAAAGACAAGAATTCAAATGGTCCATTATGACTTCTCGGGTCCGTAAAAAATTTTAAAAAATTTGAAAATTTTCATTCAATTTTTTCCAGGACCCGTTGTGGGGTCCCTGACTTTCAGGACCCCTTGTGCGCCATTCTGGCTTCTAGGATCCCCTCGCTTACCGTGGAACGATCCTTGGCACACAGCACGATGGCGGCGGCCATCGGCAAAGAGCTGGTCACGATTGCAGTCAGCGGCACGAGCATTCTTGTCTCTCGGGCACCAGAGATAGGCACAACTCTTGTCGCTTGCTTCTTCTCGAGAGACAAACTTCGAACTGATCGTCTTTCGGACCTCTCGCCGACACATCGACATTGCCCTGACCCCTGACCCTTTAGATCGTTATCACAGTGATAAGGTCGGGTCACGTGAAGGTTTTTGGGGCTTTTCTGGGGTCCTTTTTAGGGTTCACGTGGAATTTCTACTTCATTTCAAAAAGTTCCCCGTGAACAATGTCTGTTCCTGAGGAGAACCGCAGAGATAGTACTAGTTCCATCGACGCTTCTACTTACACTCATCAGGAAAAGTGCTCCGCCCATGTCGACACCTTCCTCGGCGGATTGGCTCGTGTCGAGCAGCCAAACCGTGAGCTCACAGTCATCTCGAGTGAGTGCAAAAAAGGAAAAAAAAAGATTTGCCGCCAGCAGGGGTCGAACCTGCGACCTTGGGCTTATTAGACCCACGCTCTAACCGACTGAGCTATGGCGGCCACACCAAATGCAAGTGTAGAGTGCGCATAAGAACACGCCACCGGCCGCTGCGAGTGTGTGTGTTTTCCCGAGGGGCGCGGTCTCCTCTACTCGCAAGTAACCAAGCAGTCTCGAGAGCCTCCTTAGCTCAGTTGGTAGAGCGTGAGACTTTTAATCTTAAGGTCAGGGGTTCGAGTCCCCTAGGTGGCTTGACTTTTTTGCATTGGTCCCCTTTACTTTTTACAGTGTCCCACGCCGAATCCATGGGCCTAATCTTCCCAAACTGGGTCCGTGTCTGCTACCGCCGTGGCCCCATCGAATACGAACCGTACGACATGAACATGCCGCCGAGACTCATCCCTCGCAAGGCTCTTCACTACAAATTCGACCCGCCGCTCACCGAAAGAGGCCAAATCCTGGCAGAGACGTATGGCCGTGGCCTAGCTTTCGCAGGAGTTAGTCCATTCGAAGTGTACTGTTCACCCGACATGAAATCCATTCAAACTGCCGCCTTTTTGATCAAAGGACTCGAACATTCGTATCCGACGATCAACATTGAGCCGGCTCTGATGGGATATCGACAAATGTTTCCGCATAATTATCAGGAAATGCTTCTTTCGCCGAAAGTGGTAGGTCTAGGGACCCTAGAGCTTACCTACCACTCTACTTTTCAGTTCTTCGGTCTCGGCTACCCGATCAACACTCAATACGTCCCTTATCAGGGCTTTTTCGGCTCGGAAACCATCGAAGACTACAATATTCGGATTCAGAATTTCTTCAGGGATCGGATTGCGAAAATTGAGCAAAAGTTAGTGGGGGACTAGTTTTGGGATTCTAGGCCACCAATTGAGAAGTTTTTGAAAACTCGTTTTTCAGCGGATTTTCCCATTTTTCTTGACATTTCTTGGTGGCCTAACTTTCCCCTTGGTTTTCCTCGGCCACCTCAGCATTTCCTCTTCCAGACACGTCATCGTCGTCGCTGATAACGTGATGGTCGAAATGACCCAGAATGGGCGAATTGAGACGGTCGACGACATTTTGAAATGCACCAAGAAGCCGACTTGTCAGATTAGTGCATTGGTTGTCAAGACTGGAGAGGTTCGGACTGATAAGGGCTGATAAGATTTTTTGATGAGGCTTTTGAGAGAAAATTGGAAATTTTTCTGAATATCTTGGGATGTTTTTGAGCTCTGGAAAAATTTATAAAAATTTTATAAAAATTAAAAAAAAATTTTTTTCGAAAATGTTCAAATTTTTTTTTCAATTTTCCAGATTTTTCTTTTTTTTTCTAAAAATTTTCTAATGAGCTCTATAAAAACTCTTTAAAATTTTTAAAAATCAGAAAAAAATTGAAAAAAAATTTTTTTTTTCGAAAATTTTAAAAATAATATATTTCAATTTTCGAATTTTTCTCATTTTTTCTGAATATTTTATAATGTTTTTGAGTTTTGGAAAAAAAATCTAAAAATTAAAAAAAAAAATTCGAAAAATTTAAATTCAAAAATTAAAAAAAATTTCGAAAATTTTCAAAATAATTTTTTTCTAATTTTAAAATTTTTCCAACTTTTTTTTCTGAATTTTTACTAATTTTTTTTCTAGTTGTAGACAGTTCCTAAAAATCTTTAAAATTTTAGAAAAAAATGAGAAAAAAATTTTGGAAAAAAAAAATTTTCTAAAATTTCCAAAATAATTATTTTATTTTCGAATTTTTCCCATTTTTTTTTCTGAATTTTTCATGATTTTTATGAGTTCTAGACATTGCTAGGTTTGGAAATAATTGAACAAAAAAAATTTTTCGAAAATTTTGAAATTTTTTTAATTCCAGAAAATTTCAAAAAAATTCCAAAAAAATTCCAGAAACTCCCAAATTTCTTCTTATCGCTCACATGACCCTGATAATTAATTCAAAATATTTTCCAGGCGAGACCCATCGATTCGCCGGTTCTCCCATTCACAAGAAGTCTCTACCACGCGAAGCCATCCGAATGGAAGGAAGTTTCGCCGAAACTCTCGGTTCCAAATCATCCGGAAATTTAAATAAATAAATATTGATTGATTTTTATTGATTTTTAAAATTTGAAAAGGCACATTTTTGGGGTAAAAAAAGGCAAAAAATTGGAAAAATTGAGCGGAAAAATGGGAAAAATGTGTTGGGATAGACCTGAAGGAAAAAGATCGGCGAATATACAGACAGAAAGGACAGAGAGACAGGGACTAATCAGCTAATCAATAAAATAGTTTGTTATCACTATCAAAAGTTATCAATCCTCCGCTTCAATTGATGTTGTCGATTTCGTTGTCGGGTGATAAGAAAAGTGACAGTGGAGCAGCAGAAAAGGGCGAGAATGATTGCGGAGGAGATGAGTACGGTAGACGTTTTTGAGAGACACACTTCGGATGGTGATTGGAATGATAAGGATTGGGGAGGGGTGTTGGTGTCTGGAAAAAAGATCAGTATTGACAAAGGAATGGTGGCCTAGAAAATGAGGCATTTCGGAAGTTTGGCCACCAGTTAGAGCTAGATTAGATTAGTAGTGGCTTCTAGAAATTGAGAATTTCAATTTTGATTTTGATGGCCTAGAATTCGAAATCTCGGCCATGAAACCTGGTGGCCTAGAATCCGACTGTTTGCGAAAGTTAGGCCATCCAATAAAATTATGGAAAATGATCAAATTTCGCGAAAAATGACGGTTTTTCATGATTTTTCCTTTTGAAAGTTAGTTTGTCTCTGGTGGCCTAGAATCCGACAAACCACAAAAACTAGGCCATTTGAGAGGTGGCCCAGAACTCCAAAACTCTGAAAAGTTAGGCCATCCAGTCCTAAAAGTTCAATTTCACTGGTGGACTGAGACTCGACAAAATCTAGGCCACCAGGAGCAGCTTAGTAAAGGCGGCCTAGAAAATAGGCCGTTTGGGATTCTAGGCCATCCAAAAATAATAAAAAAATGATAGAATTCCGCAAAAAACGACGGTTTTTCATGTTTTTCTTTTCTGAAAGTTAGCTTGACTTTGATGGCCTAGAATCCGACAAATCACAGAAGCTAGGTTATTTGAGAGATGGCCTAGAACTCCAAAAAACTGAAAACCTAGGCCATCCAAAGCTCAATTTCACTGATGGCCTAGAATCCGACAGTTTGCGAAAGTTAGGCCATCCAAAAAAACAGGGAAAAATGATCAAAAACCGCTAAAAACCGCGGTTTTTCATGATTTTTCTGTCTGAAAGTTGGTGGCCTAGAATCCGACAAATCACAGAAGTTAGGCCACCAAACTAAAAGGTTTTTTGGATTTGAGAGGTGGTCTAGAATCCCGAAACTACAAACTTCGACCCCACTCACCCTTCCTCTCCTTATCCTCCACGGGCAACACAATCACATCAACCGACACATCCGTCTCCATCTCTCCAGCAGTCCTCCGAACCTTTGTCGATGCGACCGTCGGACTCGTCGTACCCACCACTGGCCGGAAGGTCACCAGCTCCGGAAGCGTCGTCGTTCTCAAAGTGACCACTTGCATGATGATGTCATCATCAGCCGTGTCGTTCAATGGACTGTCTCTTCGGTAGGGACTCAAGTCTTCAGGACCCTTAAAGGGTTTCACGTGGGGTTGGGGTCCCTGATGTTCACGTGAGTGGTCCCCTTGGAATACGGTAGGGTGCGGTGGGCCGAGGATGATGGGTTGGAACGCGTCGGGCTTAATGTAGCCTGGGATCCGCGGAGTTGACTCGTGATCTGGCCCTCCGTGATGTTCCTCCGGTGGCCCAGGGGACCCTTCTGGAGCTTCATGGTGGTTCACGTGGCCCTCTGGGACCCTGACGGGACCCCTTATTCCGTGACCGTGACATTGTGGCGGAGTGATGCCCTCACAGCCTCCGTCGTGTTTGTAGCACAACTGAACAGTGCATGTGAAGTATAGCTGGACCTGAAAGGGGTTATCAGTGATATCAGGTGATAAGGAATGGGTTATCAGTACCTTATCAGCGTACTTGAAGACATGAGCATTGGTGTAGGCGGAGATGGCGCCGGATTCGTATTCGATTTGTGGGAGTAGGAATGGGTCGGTGGAACAGCTGGAAAAGGGGATCGGGAAATGCGTCAAGGCACGGGATAAGCGTCAGGGCACCAAAAATGCGCCAGGGATTCCAAAAAGCGCAAGGGCACGAGAAAAGCGCCAAGGCACCAAGAATGCGCCATGGATCTAGAAAAGCGCCAAGGATCTAGAAATGCGCCAACGCACCAAAAATGCGCCAACGCACCAAAAATGCGCCAATGCACCAGAAATGGGCTAATGCACCAGAATTGCGCCAACGCACCAAAAATGCGCCAATGCACCGAAAATGCGCCAATACACTAGAATTGCGCCAATACACTAGAATTGCGCCAATGCACCAGAGTTGCGCTAACGCACCAAAAATGCGCCAATGCACCAGATATGCGCCAATGCACCGAAAATGCGCCAATGCACCAGAATTGCGCCAATGCACTAAAGTTGCGCCAACACTCACCCTCTATCATCGACCAACTCGAACTTGTTCCCATGCCCATCATCCGCATAACAACTGTGAATCAGAATCCCGTAAACGTGGCTGGCATCTGAATCCTCCTTATCACTTTGACCTCTTATCAGTGTTATCAGTACCCTGATCACATCTCCAAACATGCGTAACTTTTTGTCCGACCTGAGCAAATCTTAGCACATGACCCTCGATGCCGTCCTTCAAGTGATAAGCGCACACTGGCAGAGAGTACTCTTGATCGACGTTTTGAGGGGCCAGGGTTCTGATAAGGGTCATCAGTGATAAGTGATAAGTGATAACACGTACCCCACATCAATCTCGGCATTCAGTCCTTTGATGCTCTCCAAAAAGAAGCATCTGATACTGAAGGCACGGTCCATTCCAGTCACAAAGAACGGATGGAAAGAGGTGATCATTGTGAAGGAGAAGGCGATTCCACGTGGATGGAGGGTCCGTTGTCTTCGCATGTTACACGCACCGATCGGAATGGAGAACTCTTGGGTCGAGTGGGTGTTCTCAGAGTGCTGCACGCAGTGCTGCTTGTCCGACTCACCGTCCACGTAGATTCGACCTGCAAGAGTGGTTGATAAGAGTTATAGGGTCCCACGTGAGCGATAGGGGTCCCACGTGAGCTATAGGGGTCCCTTACCTTTGAACGGATGCTCTGTGTTGACTTTGACTCGTATCGTATCAATGCCGCAGAACACTTCTGGCTTCCCCACCACTCCATTTTGAATCTCGAAACTGGAGACGGAAGTGGCGAGGAGGAGTAGAAGGAACTGAAAAAAAAATTTCCAAAAAAAAAACTGAAAAAAACCGGAAAAAAATTTTTTTTCCAAAAAATTTGAATTTCGAATTTTTCAGATGACGTTACTCATCTGAATCTTGGAGTAATTTTCTAAATTTTTTGGAGCATGTTTTTGGGCTTTGGAGCTTCACATTAGTCCAATAACGAGCTCAAAATCTAAATTTTGAGCCAAGTTACAGTAATTTGAAAAAAAACACCTCGAAAAATGTAAATTCCAAATTTCTGACGACGTCACTAATCTGAATCTCAAAAAACTAGATATTTTATTTCAGAAACTTATTTTTGGGCTCTGGAGCTTCAAATTAATACAAGAACGAGCTCAAAACCTCAATTCCGAGCAAAGTTACAGTAATTTGAAAAAATAGCACCTAGAAACATAGAATTCAAAAGTTCAGACGACGTCACTCATCTGAATCTCTTCCAATAATTCTAGAAAATTTTGGGCGTATTTATAAATCAATAAGCTTCAAATTAGTTCAAGAACGAGCTCAAAATCTAAACTTTGAGCCAAGTTACAGTAATTTGAAAAAAATGACACCTAGAATAATATAATTCTAAATTTGAGACGACGTCACGCATCTGAATCTCACCTAATAGTTTTAGAAAAATTTGGGCGTATTTATAAATCAATAAGCTTCGAATTAGTTCAAGAACGAGCTCAAAATCTAAACTCTGAGCCAAGTTACAGTCATTTGAAAAATGAACACCTAGAAGAATAGAATTCTAAGTTTCAGACGACGTCACTCATCTGAATCTCTTCCAATAACTCTAAAAAAATTTGGGCATGTTTATAAATCAATAAACTGTGAACTAGTCTGAAAACGAGATGAAAAGCTCAATTCCGAGCTGTTTTAGAAAAGTGTGAACTACAATTTAAAAAAATCATTGTAGATTCACTTACCTTGAGGAGCGCAGTCCACCACTTTGTCATGTTGGACCCAAGAATCATCTGAAAGGTTAACCTAAATCTCTAAACGAAAAGCTGTGGAAGAGAAAGAGAAAAGAGGTGCCCAGGGAGATCATCGTCGATTAAATACTGGTAGTCGTTAGTGGGCCCGCCCTCCCCGGGCCGATCTCATTATTCATGTCCTCCGGCTAACCACTTTTTCTTCAGCATTATATATTAGTTTAGCCGCTCTTCTTTCACTCCGGCGAACGGCTTTATTACGTGTATATCAGTGACAACAACAGCCAACTGGTTTGCCACTTTGTCATGGGCACCCGCAAAAAATTATAATGAGACAGGGGAGGGGGAGCTGGATTTGTTTTATCAAAAACAATTTTGTTTGATTTGGAATTAATTGAACAGTCATTGGAATGGATAGAGGAATCCAGGGATCCAGAAGCTTCTAGAATTTTTGAAAAATTTTTGAAAAACTGAAAAAAAATTTTGGAACAGATGAGAATTCTCAAATTTTTTCGGGCCATCTAGAATTTTCTAGAGAATTTTTGAAATTTTTAAAAATTTGTTCGGAGCATCTGAAAGGCTTCTAAAATTTTTTGGGAATGTTTAGAATTTTCAGCATTTTTTCTAGAATTTAAAAAAATTGAAATTGAAAAAAACATTTTTTGGAGCAGATGAAAATTTCTAAAATCTTTTGGGTTTTCGGGAATTTTCTAGAAAAACTTTTGAAGTATTCAAAAAATTGTTTGGAGCTTGTGAAACATTCCAAAATTTTTTAGAATTTTTTAAAGGATTTTTCCGGAAAATTTAACTTTCAAAAAAAATTTTTTTGAGCATTTGAAAATTCCTAAAATTTTTTGGGCCTTCTAGAATTTTCTAGAGAAATTTTTAAAATGTTTAGAAATTGTCTGGGGTTTCTAAAAATTTTCTGTAATTTTTTGATTTTTTTAGAATTTTCAGAATTTTTTTAAACAAAAAAATTGAAAGAAAATGAATATTTTTATGAGAAATTGTAAAAAATTACAAAAAAAATTGAAAGACACATAAACACATAACAATTGAGATCACGGGGAAAAATTCCTTATCACCTTCAGCACCCTAAACATAACCAGCCACTGCCGCAAGACTCTGCCATTTCCTCCGTTCCACCTCGGTGAACCTTTTTGTCAGATGCTCTTCGATGACTCGATTCGACACAATCAATCGTTCATCATACTCCCAATTTGCATTTTCCGGCGAGATACAGTCTTCCACGTGGATTTCAGATGAGAACGGAGAACGCCAGTTGAATTGGCCGAAGATTCTGGGAAAGGAAAAGGTTTAGGGCTTGGTGGCCTAACTTTTCTAGCGTGTCGGACTCTAGGCCACCCAGAAACTGTTTGTTTGATGGCCTAGAACCCGACATATACCTGAGCTTGACCGCGACCCAGTTGGTGGCCGAACTACCCGCATTTGTCGGATTCTAGGCCACCAAGCTTCATGGTCTAGAATCAGACAACTTGAATGAAAAGCTGGTCGGTTTCTAGGCCACCATGCAACCGGAAGCTTCATCCTTGATGGCCTAACTTTCCCCCATGTAATTTTCTAGGCCATCACTCACGTATTCACAATAACTCCTCTCTCCACTTGAACTTGATTCGCATCTTTCAGCCCGTGAAGCATAAAATCCCTATCAGGACTCCATTTCGAATCGGTTAGCCAAATGTCTCGAACCCAACCGGTGCCCTGGAATGATAAGAGTTACTGATAAGCAAAGGATCCCTGTACCTTCCTCAAAATCCGTGCCTTTCCAAATTCATGAACATCCCCCATCACCGCTCGAATACAAGCTTCGAAAGTGAACAAATCCTGGTAGGAATCCGATTTTTCCCAGATTTTTAGGCAGATTCTGGAGTCATCGGAGAGTTGAGGGTAGAAGGTTTGTTGAAGGAATACCTGCAAAAAAATTTAAAAATTTAAAAAAAATTTTAGAAATTAAAAAAAAAAATTTTTTTTGAAAAATTTTTTAATTTTTACATTCATTTTTGTATGTTTTTTAAATTCAAAAAATTATTAAAGATATTTTTTTTAATTTGAAAAAAATTGAAAAAAATTTTTTTTTAATTTTTTAAAATTTTTTTTCCCAAAAATCCCAAACTCACATGCAGCGCTCCATTATCAGTTCCATGAAAACTATCCGGAATTTTTGATTCAAAATCAGCGAATTTCCTCAAAAAGTCAATGGCCCAAGGGGTGTTTCGGACGAAATATGAGCCAGCGGCGACTTCCCAATTGACGAATCGGTCGTAGAAGGTCAGGTCGAAAGCCGGGTCAATGTAGTCCTCGAGGAGTCTGGAAGTGGAATTCTAGGCCAGCAAGGTGGAAAGTTAGGCCGTGGCCGCTGAATTTTTAGTTTTGGGTTTCTAGGCCATCATGTAAGAAGCTTGGTCTAGCTTCACATAACCATGACCTAGCTTCCTCTAGTTTTGGGATTCTAGGCCAGCAAGTTGGAAAGTTAGGTCATGACCGAATCATTCTTGTAATTCTAGGCCGTGGTACAGATTTTTGGAAAGTTAGGCCACAAAGTAAGAAACCTAGGCCATGGCCTAACTTATCAGGTTTTGGGATTCCAGGTCACTGAACTCAACATCAAATTGTTACAGTTAGTGACCTAGAATCCCAAACATAAAATGTTAGGCCGCCAAGTTGAAAACCTAGGCCACAACTTTGATGGCCTAAAATCCCAATCATGGAAAGTTCGGCCGTCAAGTCGAAAAGTTAGGCCACTCACACATTCGGATTCACAACAGCCACATCGGCATCCAAAAACAGTAACCATTCGGTTTCGGCGAGCAACTCTGCAGCGATACAGTGACGACGGAACATGAACTGAAAAAAGGAATGTAAAATCTAAAATTTGTATTTTCTGATTTTCCGGGTTACTGTACCTTGTTTTCACGGTGTTTGCACACTTTCTAAAGCTACAGTAACCCGAAAAAAAATTATTTTTCAGTGTTTGCACTGTTATTTGCCTACAGTAATCCAAGAACCAACATACTATGAATCTGCAATAATTCGTCATGGTGTTTGTACACTTTTCAAGGTACCGTAACCCAGAAAAAGGCCGAAAATTCTGATTTTTGGGTTACTGTTCCCAAAAAGCGTGCACTTTAACTCACATCATCCTGCTGACAGACTCCTTGATACTGAAAGTCCTCGATGAGTCGGAACTTGTACTGGTGCATGCGACAGTAGCATCGGACACTGCTCAGTGCGGTACTGTACTCCATTTCGGCGACGGCCACGTCATCAACGACCATTACGACGGTGATTTCGAGATGGCGATGGGATTTTGAACGGGACACCGGGAAACGGTCGGAGGGCGTGGCCTAGAAAATAGGAAAGTTAGGCCATAGACCTTGCTGGCCTAGAATCCGACAACTAGGAATAGTTAGGCCACTACTATAAGCTAGGCCATCAAGTGGCGAACTTGCGAAAGCTGTTCGATGGCCCAGAATCCAAACAAGCCTGAAAGTTAGGCCATGGAACCTGGTGGCCTAGAAGCCAAGTTACACTGTAATACTTCGGCCACCATAAGTTTTGTTGGTCTTGTCGGATTCTAGGCCACCTAGAGATAAGCTTCCGATCTTCTGGTCATTTTCATTCATTTCTGGATTCTCTCGGTGGCCTAGAATCCCAAAACTAGTCCCCACTGCTCACCTTATGCAAATCATCAAAAACCAAGTGTCCAACCACGAAAATCATCAAAAACAGCCCAAACACCACGAAAAAATGGCGGAATTTTCGTAGAATTCTCATTGAAAATGGGGAATTCCAAGTAAAAGGCAAGTGTGTTCAACCACAAAGGAGTGTCCTTCAACTTTGTTAGATTGGAAATCGAGATCAAATTGGAAAAGAGGAAGAGGTTGTTTTAATGGCGAGGATGTTCTCTTTGTCGGTGATATTTATAATAGATTTATGGAAGAGAAAAGGTGTGGTTTCGAGAATTCTGGATTCTGGAAAAGAAGAAAAACGAATGATGTTTTGTTTTGATAAGCTGTGATGTTTGGATTGATAAAAAACAATCAGAAAAATGTTTTTTATTTTGAATTATATTTTTTTATGTATCTAAAGTTTTAAAAACAATTTTTCAGTCGGACAAAATGGTTGAAAAAATTTTTGAATTAGTGGAAAAATTGGTGGAAAAAAAACAACTACAGTATCCAGCAAAAAAGTTTGAACTAATAGAAATCCCATCAAAATTTTTTTCACTTTGAAATAAATTTTTTCGGGTAAATCAAAATGTCAAAAACAAATCTTTAATTGGTCAAAATTGCCGAAAAATTTTTTGAAATGGTGAAAAAAATCAACTACCGTACCTGATAAAAAAAGTTTGAACTTGTTGAAAAAAATCAACTACAGTATCCAACAAAAAAGTTTGAACATATGAAAAATAAACTAAAAGTATTTTTTTCACTCTGAAATAAATTTTTTCAGGTAAATCAAGGTTTTAATAACAAATGTTCAGTTAGTCGAAAATTCTGAAAAATTTTTTGAAATGGTAAAAAAATCAGTGAAAATTACAACTACCGTATCTCATTAAAAAGTTTGACCCTATAGAAAACCAATAAAAATTTTTTTTTTTCCTTTATGAAATAAATTTTTTAGGTGAATCAAAATGTCAAAAACATTTTTTCAATTAGTCGAAATTGCCTTAAAAAAATTTGAAAAAAAAACAAATTTTAAAATATTTTTTTTTGTCAGTCTGAAATAAATTTTTTCGAGTAAACCAAATTGTTAAAAACAATTTTTCAGTTAGACGAAAATGCTGAACATATTTTCGAAGTGGTGTAAAAAATCGTTTAAAAAATCTACTACCGTATTCTTCAAAGAAAGTTTGAAGTTATAGAAAACCCATAAAAAATTTTTTTTTACTTCGAAATAAAATTTTTTCGGGTAAATAAAAACGTCAATAACAAATCTTCAGTTGGTCAAAATTGCCAAAAAATTTTTTGAAATAGTGAAAAAAATCGTTGAAAAAATTGTTTTTAATTTTTTTTCTGGTGGCCTAACTTTCCCCAAATCTCAAATTCCAGGCCACCATTCCACATGACCAACTTTTTCCCTATTTTTCAACCTTTCCCAAACATCTTTGTCTATGACCCCGTTGTTTCTAAAAAATTCTGAAAATTTTAAAAATTCCTCCTTTTCAGAACCCTCTTCTGAATTATTCCCTCTGGGAGAAGCGCGTTTTTCCGTTCGTTTCGTCCCAAAATCTCCAGAATCTCCAGAATCTTAGAGAATTTGAAGATGGCCTAGAAACCGATAAAAAGCTCGACCATCAGCAAAAACCAGACACATCACTTCCTGAAGAGTGCATTTGACACATTCTTCCAATTTTATAAATCTTTGAAAAATAAAAGTTTCTGAATCTCATGTCATCAATGTCTAGTTCCTCATGGCCTAGAATACCAAATTGCAAAACATTTTGGATTCTAGGCCATATGATCATTGTGGCCTAACTTTCCGAATCTCTAAACTTTCAAGGGTCATTAGCAAACTTATGGCCTAACTGTTTTTCCTGGATTCCTAGGCCACCAAAACAAAAATCCTGAGTTCGCGACCTAGAGAAGCTTCTTCCTCATTTAATTTTTCTGGCCTAACTTTCTCCAATGGATTCCTAGGCCACCAAGACAGAAATCTCAAATTCAGAAATTAGGATAGCGTCTGCATCATTTGTTTTGCTGGCCTAACTTTCCCCATATGAATTCCTAGGCCATCAAGACAAAATCCCAAGTTTTCACAATTCCATAGCTTCTTCCTTACTTCATTTTGCTGGCCTAACTTTTCCCCCATTGGGATTCCTAGGCCACCAAGACAAACATCCCGAGTTTCCACCCTTCCATAGCTTCTTCCTTCTTTCTTTTTTTTTTGTGATGGCCTAACTTTCCCCATCTGGATTTCTAGGCCACCAAGCTTCTCGTATGTTCCCTTTGTGTTCTTCTCCTTCGTACACACTCAGTTCGTTTGCTGGCCTAACTTTCCAATCTTTTGGAGTTCTAGGCCACCAAGACCAAGTTTCTACCATTCCATAGCTTCTTCCTTCTTTCTTTTTTTCTGATGGCCTAACTTTCCCCATATGAATTCCTAGGCCACCACCCTCCTCGCATGTTCCTTTTGTGTTCTTCTTCTCCTTGTTGTCGTTGTGTTCCTCTTCCCGTTCCAAATGACAAACTACTCGAGAAATGCTCATCATCATGTTGCTCCGCCCGTCTTCCGAAACAGATGAGACGACAAAAAAATAATTTATTTTCTTTTCTTTTTTTTCGTGTGTGTGCTCCACGGAGCAGTTTATGAATAGAAACACGAAAGATGTTCCTTTTTTAGTTTTTTTTTGTTGGTCTAGTGGAAATTGTCGTCTAGTTTGTAGTTTACGAGCTTATGGGGTAAGTGACCTATATTTTATGACATAATTGGGGTAAAAGGGTTACGGTAGGTCATAAAATTCAGAGCAATTTTCATGAGAAACCTCTAGCTTCACTTTGATGCCTCCGTGACCTACCGTAAAACCTCTATTAGAAGGGCACCCAATAGTTTGACTTTGAGCTTTTCTATCTCAAAAACTACAAGAGCTATCAAAAAGTTGTCAACTGCAAAGTTGTAGACGAAGATTAGAACTACAATTTTGCAGTTGACAACTTTTTGATAACTCTTCTAGTTTTTGAGATAGTGAAGCTCAAATTTCATTTCTTCGTTTTCCTAGGCCATCCAGACCAATTTCTCTCTTCCCCACATGATAGGTATAAGGCCCCCGAGGGCACGGAAGACATGAAAAATGAAGAGAATTCGCACCCAATTCATTTCGAAGTCCCCATTGGAAATGGATGGCTGACAAATGAGGCCACGCCCATTTGGAAATTGATGAGTTATTGCGGGGGGAGAAGAGCACTTATTCCGAGTTATAAATGTTTTGCGAAATCTGATGTGTCACCTGATGGGTCTCGCCACGAAAATGGTTTCTGGCTGAATTACGGCTTCTGGACAGGGTTTTGGCAGTTTTTTTTATGAAAATGGGTAAAAATACGTTACTTCATTTTTTCACTTCATTTTTCTGGATATTGATTAGAAATGATTGAAATTGCCAGTTTTCATCGGAAAAAGTGCCAAAACTTGGTTCAGAAGCTGTATTTCAGGCAAAAGTCATTTTCGTGGCGAGACCCACCGCCCTGCTTCCACTGCTTCCCTCTATTTTTGTACTTTTCCCTATCTAAATTCAAATTTCAAATTTCCCGCCCTTTTCTTTTTGATCTTTTCTCTTCCATTTCGTCTGGAGGATAATCCTTCTTTTTTCTCATTGGCATTCAATTTTTTCTCTAAATTCCTTTTCTCGGAGAGAAACTTTTCGAGGGGCCGGAAATCTAATACATATTCATTACATTCCTCATTTTGGCAGAGAAAACTTTTTTTATAGTTTAGGAGAGATTTTGAAAATTGAGGAGTTTTTATGAAATTTTGGAAAAGAATGAAATTGAAAAAATGGAAATTTTTTACTATTTCAAACGTTTTCCAAAACTAAAATTTGAAAAATTTAATTCTTGTAAAGTTCAAAAACTACGTTTTTGAAAAATGGTTGATTGGAAATTATCTAATGTAAATTTTGAAAAAAAGATAATTTTTCCAGTTTCAAAAATTTCCCAAAAACTTCTCTGATTGTGTCATTTCTTCGTTACTCTTTTCGATTTTTGATTAGAAAAATTGAAATTTTTTTAGAGTTTCAAAAAATAATTTTGTTCAAAGTTTCGTTTTAAAATTAGATATAGAAACAAATTATTAAAATAAAAATCGCTTCTAAAAATTCTGATTTTTTTCAAATTTTCCAATTTTCAAAAATTTTTACAGTTTCCAAAATCTTCAAAGAATTGATTCCAAACTTTCCAATATTCACGATGTAAAACAAAATTCCAAAAATAAATTTTTTAAAATCAGGATTACTGTACTAAATCTAAATATTTTTTGCGTTGAACATTTTTTTGAATTAAAAAAAATTACATTCTTCAAAAATTCAGATTTTTTTCAGATTCTGAGGATATTTCATAGTTATTTTTTTACAGTTACAGAAATATTCTAAAAATTAATTTTGAAAAATTTCAATATTAAGAAATCCGGAACTAGTGCAAAAAAATTGATCATGAATAAAAAAATTAATTGAAAAAATTAAAAAAAAAAATGCTGAAAAAAACTGTCTCAATTTTTTGAAATTTTTTTGTTTTGAAAAGTGTTTACAGTTCCAAAAATTAAAAAAATGTATTTAATAAATTTTTTATAATCCCGAAGTTCAAATTTAGGACAAAAAATTGAAAACAGGAAATTATCTAAATTTTTTTTTTTGAAAAAAAAATTTTTTTTCAGTTTCAAAAAATTCCTAAAAATTCTTCTGACATTTCTTCGGTACTCTCGCCATCACTGTAATTTAACTCCCAATATGTTTCTCAAATATCTCCTGGGATTACTGTACCTTTTCCCCCAAATTCCAGCAGCTCCAGAAACCATCAAAACCCCCTCACGCCGCTAAACAAATATCACATGTTTCTAAATAATTCTCCCAAAATAAAAAAAAAACCCCAATGAATCCGAAAGTTTCTCTATTCAGAATCCTTCTTTACTTCTAGCAGTTTTTCTCATATTTGTAACCCGATTCCCGTTAGATCCTCAAATTCTATCTGCATCCAAACACAACAACTAATTGATGAACATTCCCCATTTTTTGTAGGGTCTTGCACGGAACTTTTTGCATTTTTTGCATTGTTCAAAACAATTCTGACTCCATTTTTTGTACCCGATTATTCATCGGAAAGAACTCCAAAAAATATAGAAAATCGTGTGAAAATTGGGGAAAAGGGGGGTTAGAATATTCTAGAGAATCAGAAAGATTTTTGGATTCTGAAGATTCTGAAGATTCGGGGAATTTCTAGGATTCTGGAGAATATTTGGAATGTCTACAGAATGTCTAAAAATTATTTTGGATTTTTTTTGGGAATTTTGAAAAAAACATTTTTTTTTTAAATTTTTGATTTTTTTTTGGATATTTAGATTTTTCCCAATTTCTCCCATTTTTTCCAGAATTTTTCCGATGCCCCGTCACTGGATGCTTCACAGCCAACGGAGGAGACGATGAGCATGTTGAGAAGTGGTCTTCTTCTTCTTTCAGTGCTTTTTGGAGGTGGGTCAACATTTTTACAAAAAAAACTTTGGAAAAATATGTTTTTGACGCATTACTAGTGCCATGGCGCTTTTCTCGATCCTTGACACAATTATAATCAGACGAAAATTCGTGTTGACGCAGTTTTTTACACCTTGGCGCATTTCCAGTCTTGGAGCAATTTCAGTTGACCGAAATTTTGTCTGGGCGCAGTTTTTGACACCTTGACGCACTTCTAGTGCCTTGGCGCTTTTTTGGTGTCATGAAAATTTATGTTGACGCATTTCTTGATACCTTAGCGCATTTCTAGACCCTTGGCACTTTTTGGTGGAATGAAGATTTGTGCTGGCGCATCTCTGGATACTTGGCGCAATAACAGTAGGACGGAATTTCTTGTTAACGCAGTTTTTGACACCTTGGCGCTTTTTGGTGAAATTTTAAAAAATTGTGTTGACGCTTCTCTCGATCCTTGGCGCTTCTCTCAAGCATTGACGCATTTTCAGTGCCTTGACCCTATTGCAATACCTTGACGCAATACTTGACACTTTCCCGCTTCCTGAAAACTCACTGACGCTTTCCCTGACCCACCAAATCTTCCAAAATTTGCTGACGCCTTTCCGGTGCCTTGACGTCTTTCCCCTCATTTGCTCGTTTCGTGAGAAAATCGGGTCTCTGCAAACGGAAGGACCGGTAATTGGTGCGAAAAGAGACGTCCAATGCTCATATTCATAACTAATTCATTTCTCTCCGGGTGGGTCCCGTGACAAATTATTATGAACTTTTGATTCAAGGAAATTCTAGAAAAAAAAAGAAAGTGCGCTCCATCGAACTATTCAAGGTCCTAAAATTCAGAAGACCCTGAACTTGTCAAGCTTCAGAATTCACTAAAAATTCAGAATACCTCAGGCTTCTGAATCCTGAATCCATTATTCTGAAGCTTCTGAATCCACTTCCCAGTCTTCAGAATCCCTTGTGCTTCTGAATTCCAAACCCAATAATTCCCCTTGACTTCACATTTTCCCATAGACTCCTTCCAAGAACCTCTTCACAATTCCTCCCAAATTCACACAATTCCCACATCTTCTTCTTCGTCTTCTGAAGACGTAATTGAGAATGCGCGAAAAGTAATCTTGTGACCTCCTTTCTAAGCCCAAAAAACCACAAAATGGGTGGCTCTTTTGCCCCACAAGAACCGGTCATTTTCTCGGTGCGCTTCACTGATTTGGGCACAAGAGTTGATTTTTGGCAGAGAAGAAGGGTTTCTTTTTACGAAGAAGGCCTTTTGTTTGTGATCTTTATGGACTAGGAAACCAAAAATTAGGTAGTCTTGGGTTTTTTAGGTCTGCCAATTTTTGAAATTTTTTTCTTTTTTTCTCTAAGTGATTAGGAGTCTGATAAGCTGATAGAAAGGGTTGCATTATCAAATTTGAAGTCTTGAAATTTTCACATTTTTCGTTGGCTCAAAATTTGCACTAGGATTTTCTAGGCCATCAAGTCTTTAGTTTGTTGCCTAGAAAACCTCTTTTTTTTTCATTTTTTGTAAATTTTTATTTTTTTCCCAGGTGATTAGAAGTATGATACGCTGATAAAAAATATTGCCTTGACAAATTTGAATTCTAGAAGTTTTGAAAAAATTTTATTTTTGGCCTAAAAATTTCACTAGGATTTTCAATTCCATCAAGTTTTTAGCTGATGGCCTAAAAAATCATCTTCAATTTTCTAGGCCACCATTTTCCTTGTTTTAATGATAATTTGATAACTGATGACCTAAAAAACCCACTTTCCAAGCTTTTTTGGTTTTCTAGGCCATCACAGAAAAAAAAACTTTTCGTGACTGATATTTCCCATGATCTTTGAGAAATATCATGGGAAAAAATGATTGAAGTCTAAATCTATATCAGTCCCGGAGAAGCTGATAAGACTGATAAAAACTTTTCCTGATTAGAAATCAAAACTCAAAAATTCAGCTGGCCTAGAATTCCAATTTCGCAAAAGTTAGGCCACCACTTGGAAATTACTGTAGCTAAATATCAATCTCAAACGTTTCAACCGATTTTTAGGCCAATTTTCCTGATTTTTAGGCTGAAAAACCCCCATTTTCTTGCAAATTCAAATTTCGCGGATATTCGCACATATAACATGTTCTCTGTAAGGATGGAGCATCGCCGTAGTGGGTCGTGCCTTAGGGGTTTATAGGTTCGCTAGAGCTTAGATATTTTATGGGTGGGTAGTTAGGGTCTACAGTAGCTCATGTGCACAACATTGGGTTCGAGCTCTTCGTCTCCGGGCTCTTGGAGCTGCTCGTGGAGCCCGAAATCGACTTTTTCATTTTTGCTCAAAAAGTTTTGAAAAAAATTTTTTCGTGTTGGGGGCATACCAAATAGTGTTTTCACAAGTTTCTAGAATTTTCGAGAACGGTTCCGCCGAGAAACAATTCGAAAACTGCAAATTCAGCAGTTTTTTCGCAATCAATAAATTTTTTTGGGTCAAAAACGGGATTTCTCAAACAGGAGACTATTTTTATTTTGGACCTAGGGGTCATAGCTATTCCCGAAAAAAAAGTTAGCAAAATCGAAACATGTTACATGGGTCGCAGAATTTAATTTGTGATAACTTTTTTGTGTGAGTGCACTAGAGAGAGTTCGGAAAAATCGGAAAACCTTTCGAACTGATTCTAATTAGCAACAAATGATCAAATACAATTGATAAAATGATTTGCGCTTGACAGAAATTTTTTTAGAAATTTTCGAAATTTTTCAAAAAATTTTTCTAAAACAGCTCCTTTTTTCACATTTTCTGATTTATCTGGGCTCATTGAGCAGATGGTGACTAGGTGTCTCCTGATGAATTGGAGCCAACATACATGCCCACATAACTGTCAGAACAGATTGTCTCTAAACCTTATCACTCGTTTGATAAAAATTTTTTACTGAAAACTGTGGGAGAGTTTGGTGAATTTCCGCTCTAAAAAATTTTGTTTTGAGTATAGTGAGGCCTAATCAAGTTTTTGTGACATAAATAGATCAAAAACAAGTCATAGACAACAATCCCTAATTTTTTGGAAATTTGAAATTTTTTCATTTTTCAACGTACTCCCCCCTGTTGTGTGGACTGAAAGTGGATGAAAATTGACCGTTTTCCAGAAACTCAAGAATGAACATGTTTAGAGACAATCTGTTCTGACAGTTATGTGGGCATGTATGTTGGCTCCAATTCATCAAGAGACACCTAGTCTCCATCTGCTCAATGAGCCCAGATAAATCAGAAAATGTGAAAAAAAGGAGCTGTTTTAGAAAAATTTTTTGAAAAATTTCGAAAATTTCTAAAAAAATTTCTGTCAAGCGCAAATCATTTTATCAGTTGTATTTGATCATTTGTTGCTAATTAGAATCAGTTCGAAAGGTTTTCCGATTTTTCCGAATTCTCTCTAGTGCACTCACACAAAAAAGTTATCACAAATTAAATTCTGCGACCCATGTAACATGTCTCGATTGCGCCAACTTTTTTTTTGAAAATAGCTATGACTCTTAGGTCTAAAATAAAAATAGTCTCCTGTTTGAGAAATCCCGTTTTTGACCCAAAAAAATTTATTGATTGCAAAAAAACTGCTAAATTTGCTGTTTTTGAATTGTTTCTCGGCGGAACCGTTCTCGAAAATTCTAGAAACTTGTGAAAACACTATTTGGTATGCCCCCAACACGAAAAAATTTTTTTCAAAACTTTTTGAGCAAAAATGAAAAAGTCGATTTCGGGCTCCGCGAGCAGCTCCAAGAGCCCGGAGACGAAGAGCTCGGACCCAATACTGTGCACATGGCCTACTGTAGATCTATACTACATGTCTATAACAAAATCAGCCCCTAAGGCACACCTTGCTCGATTCTTACAGAGAACATGTTATATTTAACCAATCCCCGTCTCTCTCTTCGTTTTCCCATCGCTTATTCCTCATTTTCCCGAATATTTCCCTTGCGCAGAGAGAGTTCGTCCATGTGTCACTGACATTTTCTTCTTCTTCTCACTTTTCCGTTCCTTTTTTCAGTTTCTGAATATCATTACCCAGAAACTGAAAAAGATTGTTTGGAAAACATGTTTTGAAAACGGAAAATTTGAAAAATAAAAGGGATATTATTTTAGTTGAGTTTAAAACGAAAATTTGATCACTTTTTTTTGTTTTTCACTGTTTTTTTCTGGAATTTTCATATTTTTACAATTGTTTTTCACTGGAAATGCGTGATTTTTTGTCATTGGGTCTCGCAACGAAAAACGGAAAAATCGTCCTTTGAAAAAGTATGGTATTTTTTGAAGGTACTGATAAGTATTGATAAGAAATGATATGCTGGATTTTTTTGATTTTTTTTTGTAGTTTCAGAACTCCCAATTTCATTAGAGCGAACTTGCTAATTTCCCAAAAATTTCCCTTTTTATTTTTCTCTTTTTTTTTCTCATTTCTCCCATTTTGAAATGAGTTTTTTTCTAGTGTTTACCAACTTTTTTCCCTTTTTTTTTATTTTGCAAAAATTTCGAAAAAAACATTTTTTTTTTGGTGTGCAGCATATCGGACTAATAGTTTTTCTATTTTTTCGAAAAGTTTTTGAAACTGAAAAAATTTTATTTCAAGTTCATAATTTTTTTACAGTTTCACAAAAAAAGGTTTTTCATAAATTCAGTCTTGAAATTTACTGCTCCTACGATAATAATTTGCCTAAATTTTGAAATTTGGATTTCTAGGCCACTTATTCCAAAAATTGCATTTTTCCATGTAAATTCCTAATTTTTCGAATCAAACACCACCAGAGAAGTAAAAAATGAAAGGGTCATAATAAGCGCTTCAAAGTAGGCACATGATGTGAATCTTTGTGGTCTCCTCCGGGCGGTGCCCCTGAAATGGTCCCCCGGGGACCCACGGGGTCCCGATTCTTTCCAACACATTATCAATCTCAATGGCTAATCTTTCCCCGGCCCCTCCTCGCCAGCTTGTCTTTACTTTTCATGTTTGTGTGTGTGTTCGGATTTTTGAATTTTTGAATTTAAAAAAAAATTAAAAATTAAGGTGGCCTAGATAATGAAAATTGGATTTCTAGGCCATCCAGAAAAGTTTTTGTTTCACAGGTGGCCTCGAAATTTTCTAAATTTTGAAAAAAAAAATTTTTCAAAAAAACAATTTTTCTCTAAAAATTTCTGAAAAATTAGGGTGACCTAGATTTTCAATTTTTGGGTTTCTAGGCCACCAAAAATTTTATGAACTTTGAAAAATGGAAAATTGAATTTTGAAAATTTCAACAAAAAAAAATTACATAACCTAGAATTTTTGGATCTTGAATTTCTAGGTCACCGGAATTTTCCCAGAAAATTTGGAAGATCTAGAATTTTCGAAATTTGGATTTCTAGGCCACCAAATGACTTTTTTCAATTTTGCAAAATTTGTAAAAAAATTTTTTATCTAGAATTTTAATTTCAGTTTTTTTTGGATTTCTAGGCCATCTCAACCTTTCATTCCACTTCCTGGTCTTCCAAAAAATTCCTCTTCTTTTTTTCTTCCATTTTTTTTTGAAATCCCTCCCATTTTAGTGATTGATAGAAGTTCTACGACCTTTATCTAACCGGTCATCTTTTCAAATTTTTCAAAGGACTACTGTAGGTAGACGAAACAAATTAGTATTCTTCCCTCCAAAAGTATCCAGAATCTTCATCGTCTCCAGAATTTCTCATCAATTCCAGATTCCTCCCGAACATTCCATTAATCTCGTTGGCATTCTTCTCATTGACATTTTCATTTTTCTCTTTTCTTTATTTCCATCCTTTTTTCCGTCTATTTCTGCTTCTCCAGATGACTTTTTCACACCAGAATATGGCTCTTTTGAGCTTACTGATAAGGTTTTTATCACTGATTATAGGAGGTCAAGAGGCTACGAAAGGTATGGGGAGAACACATTTTTGATGGATTTTTCAAAAAATCCTAGAAAATTCAAATTTTATCAAAAAATTAAAGTAAAAATATGAATCGATAGGGAATTTTCTGCTGATCATTTTATCAGTTGATCACTTTTTGCTATCTTGAATCCTTATCAAGTTATCAGTGAAATTCGAAAAATCAATTTTTTTTAGGGTTAGCTTGAGAAAACCTACTGTAACTTGATAAGGAGTAGAGATAGGAAAAAGTTTTCAACTGATAAATTGATAAGAAAGTTATTTTCTATCAATTGCAATCCTCAGATTGGATTTTCGTAAAAAAAATGATTTTTTATGATTTTCTAAAATTTTCAAAAAAAAAATTGAAAATTTTTTTTTTAATTTTCAATTTTTTTTTCAATTTTTTCCCAAATTACAGTAATCTGGACGGGTGACCATGAACGTCGTCTTTATTCAAAATTAGCTGAAAATTACAACAAATTGGCGCGGCCGGTACGGAATGAAAGTGAAGCTGTTCAAGTGTACCTCGGCATGGATTATCAGCAGATTTTGGATATTGTGAGTGATTTTTGAATTTTTAAAAATTTTTCGAAAATTGGAAAAGGTTTTATTGATGGTTTTGTACAATTTTTAGAGCTTTAACTATAATTAAATTTTTTTGAATTTTTTATTTCCAATTTTTAGGACGAAAAACACCAAATAATGCACTCGAACGTGTGGCTGCGCATGTCCTGGGTGGACCATTATCTCACATGGGACCCCTCGGAATTCGGGAACATTCGGGAGGTCCGACTACCGATTAACAACATTTGGAAGCCCGATGTACTACTTTATAACAGTGTTGACCAGCAATTTGATAGTACATGGCCGGTGAATGCTGTGGTGTTGTAGTGAGTTTTTGGGTAGTTTTCGAAAAATCATAACTTGGCTTAAAATTGGTCTTTTGATCCCGTTCTTGGACTATTTTAAAGATAAAAATTTATAAAAAATACTGTAAAATTTTTGTAAAGGTTGTGTGGGTTTCAGATGAGCTACGTCTTCTGAAAAATTCAAAATTTTCAAAAATGCTTTTTGAAAATCTTGTGCTTTTTCAAAAAATCACAACTTGGCTCAAAATTGGTATTTTGAGCCCGTTCTTGGATCAAATTAAAGCTAATGACTGTAATAATTCACAAAAAATTGAAATTCAGTATTCAGATGAGTCACGTCATCTGGATTCTGAAAAACCAAAAATCAACAAAAAAAATTCAGTTTTTTTTTCCAATTTTTTCAAAAATTCATAACTCTGCTCAAAGTTGGTCTTTTTAGACCGTTCTTGGACCAATTTATAGCTGAAACGCTCAAAAATCTTATCGGAAACTTTTCCAGCACTGGAAATGTGACGTGGATCCCTCCGGCCATAATCCGTTCGAGTTGTGCCATCGACATTGCCTATTTCCCCTTCGACACCCAACACTGCACCATGAAATTTGGCTCCTGGACCTATTCCGGTTACTTCACTGACCTAGTAAACACTACCATATCCCCAGCCACTTACAAACCGAATGGCGAGTGGGAACTGCTCGGATTGCAGTCCCGAAGGTCCGTTTTCTCGTATGAATGCTGTCCGGAACCCTATTACGATGTGACTTTTACCATATCGATTCGAAGAAGAACTCTTTATTACGGATTCAATTTACTTCTTCCCTGTATGCTCATCTCTTCACTGGCCCTTCTGAGCTTCACGTTACCAGCTGATTGCGGCGAGAAATTGAATCTAGGTTAGCTTTCGATAAGTTTTGATTAATTGATAAGGGTTAAGGAGTCACTATCTTTATGTCTCTTTGCGTTTTTATGATAATGGTTGCGGAGGCAATGCCGCAGACAAGTGATGCTCTGCCGTTGATTCGTGAGTTTTTGAACTTGGCTCAAAATGCACCTTTTTATCCCGTTCTTGGACTAATTTTTAGTTTAAAAAATCAGAAAAAAATAGAATAAATTTTTCAAATAAAAAGGTTAAGATTCAGATGAGTGACGTCTTCTGAAAACTGGAAAATCCAAAAAAAAAATTTTATTGAATTTTTTTTCCAATTTTTCAAAAAATCATAACTTTGCTCAAAATGCTCATTTTGAGCTCGTTCTTGGACTAATTTGAAGAAAAATGGCTTTAAAAATTATTTTCTAGGAAAATTGGATAAGATTCAGATGAGTGACGTCTTCTGAAAAATGAGAAATACAACAAAAGAATTCCATTTTTCAAAAAATCATAACATGGCTCAAAATGCACCTTTTGAGCCCGTTCTTGGACCATTTTGAAGCAAAATTACATGAATAATTGTGATAGATTTTCTAGAAAAAATGGATAAGATTCAGATGAGTGACGTCTTCTGGAAAATAAAAAAATCCAAAAAAAAGTTTTTTTTTTGAATTTTTCCTCTAATTTTCAAAAAATCATAACTTTTCTCAAAATTCTTCTTTTCAGTCCGTTCTTGGACTAATTTAAAGCTAAAAAATCTGAAAAAATATAAAAAATAAGACCCTGTTTCTGCAGAAATCTACTTCTCCTGCATAATGTTCCAAGTCGGCGCTTCCGTCGTCGCTACCGTAATCGCTCTGAACTTCCATCACAGGTCCCCGGAGCAATATAAGCCTATGAACAAATTTGTAAGTTATCAGTGATAGCTTATCACTAGACTTCTTTTTCAGATGAAAACCCTGCTCCTTAGCTGGCTACCGTATCTTCTAGGAATGGAAAGACCCGATGTACTGGAGATGTCTGTTCACGGGGGACATTATTCCGCGGCGGATGATAAGAAGTAAGTTCAACTGATAAGGCTTATCACCTAATCACTTTTTCTTCCAGAAAACAACGTCAATACCTGATAGAAGTAGAACGTCATATTCTGACCCGTCCCAATGGAAATGGCCACTCGGCAGTTGATAAGGCTATCCATTTGGACTTATCATCTGGAAATAACAAATCAAGTCCGTCACCGAAAAGAATCCCGCAGACGACTATTCTGGGAAGTGTTCCGAATACTCAAATGAACAAAGTTATGCTTATGAATGGGGGCGGAGCCATCGACTCATCAATCAATAAGTACGCGAGTACCAAGGTTGTGGTGAGTTTTTTTTTCAAAAAATCCTAAAAAATTCAAATTTGGTCAAAAAACAAAATTAAAAAACCAATCGATAGGGAATTATCTGCTCTATAACCTTTAGTTGATTATTTTTTGCTATCTCTTTTCCTTATCAAGTTATCACTAGATTTCTAAAATAATGTTTTTAAAAATAGCTTCAAAAAGTTACCGAGATTCAGAAAATCATGAAAAATCAGGTTTTTATTTAAAAATTAAAGTAAAAAAACCAATCGATAGGGAATTTAGTGCTCTACAACTTTGCAGTTGATCACTTTTTGCAATCTTTGTTTCTCATCAAGTTATCAGTGAAATTGTGAAAGCCTTCTTTGAAACTCCCATTTCAGGGTTGGCTTCTGGAAATCCTACTGTAACTTGATAAGGAAAAGAGATAGCTAAAAGTGATCAACTGATAAAATGATAAGAAGTATATTTCCTATCGATTGGCATTTTTACATTGCAATTTCAAGCGAAAAAACTTTTTTTAGAATTTTTCGAAAAAAAAAATTTTTTTTCCAGCGCCCCCTGGAAAACGGTCTCAAATCGTCTCCCCCTTCGACCCAAAAATCTCCATTCGACGATCGTCACTTCCATCACATTCTCAACGAACTACGAGTAATCAGTGCGCGTGTCCGGAAAGAAGAAGCCATGCACGCCCTGCAATCCGACTGGATGTTCGCCAGCCGGGTCGTCGATCGCGTCTGCTTCCTCGCTTTCTCGGCTTTTCTGTTCATGTGCACCGCTGTCATTTCCTACAATGCTCCGCACCTTTTTGTATGATTTTTTGGTTTGCAAACCCGCTGATTCAATTTGGTTTTTTTCAGGACCCCTCCTAATTCAAATTATTGTGTAACTCGGCGGAAATTTGGTTTTTTCGGCTCGTACCTGGCTTGATTTATAGACAATTCTCGTAAAAAAATTCAGAATTTTTTTTCCAAATTTTTGAATGAAAAATGCTTTCATGAAAGTGAAAAAAAAAATTCGGCTCTGTTCGGGTTCAGCGGTCCCAACGGGAAATAAAGGTCCCGGAAATGGGGTTCGGTCCCAACCGGAAAAAAAGGTCCCAAAAAAATTTTAGAGGTCCCAAAAAATAAATATTGGTCCCAAAAAAAGAATAAAGGTCCCAAAAAGAGGGTCCGGTCCCAAGTGGAAATAAAGGTCCCATAGAAAATAAAACGATCCCAGGAAAAGGAAAAACTTATATTTGCAAGAAGTCACAGAAAAAAAAAGATTCCATGTAAATTCAGTAGGTTCAGGTATCACAGTGGAACCAACTATAAAATGTTTTGGTAACTAATGAGGGGTGTGGGTAAGATCACAAGGATATAATTGGCTGAAACTTGGCAGAAGAGTAGAGTACAGCCCCAACAATCGAGATTCGAGAGTTTTCTCTCGAGCCAGCCGAAAAACCTGTATCTTTTCTGCATGTATCGGTCACCAAAAGCTTATCCCATAAAGAAGTTATTGGATCCTGCCTGTTGGGACCGTAACACACCCTTCTGCCAAGTTTCCGCCAAATCAATCTAGGTCACTTCACTCTCTAAATTCTTCATTTTTTGTAGAAAACCTCTGAAAAAACTCGACAAAACCGAAACAAAACACAAATATCTGTTTACCAACACGGAAAAATATAAATTGAAGACATGAAAAGTTACTTTATAGTTTTCATGGGACCTTTTTTTCCGGTTGGGACCTGCTCCATTCTTGGGACCTTTATTTCCGGTATTTTTCTATGATGGGACCAATATTTATTTCTTGGGACCTCTAAACTTTTTTTGGGACCTTTTTTTCCGCTTGGGACCGGACCCCATTTTCGGGACCTTTATTTATTTTTTGGGACCTTTATTTATTTTTTGGGACCTCTACCTTGCCCATGGGACCTTTATTTCCGCTTGGAACCGCTCAACCCGAACAGAGCCAAAAATTCTACAAAAAAAATTTTTTTTATTAAATTTTTTTTTTTCAAAATGTGTAACTTTTTTGAAAATCAACTTTTTGAGCTCGTTCTTGAACTAATTTATAATTAAAAAATAAAAAATCACGCTCTAAATTTGTTTTGGAAAAATTCTTCTGATCCAGGTCTTCTAAAAATCCAAAAAAAAAATCAATAATTCAAAAACAAAAGTTTTTCAACTTTGAGAAGCCGTCACTCATCTGAATCTTCTAAAATAAAATTCTAAAAATATTTTCCAAATTTTCAAGCGTATTTACTTCAAATTGAGCCAAGAACGAGCTCAATATCTCTATTCCGAGCCGAGTTAAAATTATTTGAATTAGAGATACCAAATGTAAATTTCCCTTGTAAATCTACCCCCTTGGTTTCAGTTAGTAATTGTTAGTTGTACATATAAAAAATGAATGATTTGTCTATCTACAGTAATCCTCTCAACTATTCTCTATTTACCAAAACATTCCCGAGATAATCCGCCGGAACAAACCGGTTCAATTCCCGCCAATCTTCTAATGAACCGTTCAATTGACCACTTTTTCACACCTAAACATGGCTACCCAAGTGGAAATTCAACTCGCTAAACAACCCTATTTTGACTTAAATCACCTAACTCAAAGTGTAATTGTGACCTATTTGGCTGGAGCGAATATGGACAAGGTTGTGACTGTCAGGGCTTCTTATGTGGTGAGTTAGGGATTTTGAAGCTTCTAAAGCTTCTAACGTCTTCTGAAGGCAAGATAGAAAAAAGTAATCAACTACAAAGTTGTAGATCTTAGTTGATCATTTTTTCTAGCTAGCCTCCAGAAGCCGCTAGAAGCTTCAGAAGTAATTATTTCAGGACATCTCCAACACCCCTGACAACCGGGGTACTGTAGTCTCGATGGCCGGTTCTCCAGGGTCTCACAACGATATCAAGTACATGAGGGATGCGTTTGAGAAGCATAATATAAGACTGATTTGTACCAATTGGCCAGGATCCGAGTTTGTGACGGGTAGGGGAAAAATAGGAAAAAAGAAGAAAAGGAAAAAAAATTTTTCGAAAATTTTTCAATTTTCAAAAAATCATAACTTTCCTCAAAATTGACATTTTGAGCTCGTTCTTGGACTAAATTAAAGCCAAAAATTTGATTAAATCACTGCAAAAATTTCCAGAAGTTTCCGTAAGATTCAGATGAGTGACGTCATCTGAAAACTTGAAAAAATAAAAAAATAATTTTTTTCACTAATTTTCAAAAAATCATAACTTTCTTCAAAATTGATATTTCGAGCTCGTTCTTGGACTAAATTAAAGCCTAAAATTTGAAAAAATCACTGCAAAAATTTCCAGAAGTTTCCGTAAGATTCAGATGAGTGACATCGTCTGAAAATTTGAAAAATAAAAAAATAATAATTTTTTTCACTAATTTTCAAAAAATCATAACTTGGCTCAAAATGACTCTGTTGAACTCGTTCTTGGACTATTTTAAAGCCAATAAACTTAAAAATATACAAAAAATAAATTCAGGAGGTCTCCGTGACAGTTACACCAATGTCGAGAGAAACTCCTACATGAAAGCATTAATGGAAAAGTTGGAATTGAAAAAAGTGGAAAAACTGATAGTGATGGGGCATTCAAGAGGCGGGGAGAGTGCTTTACAGATGGCTTGTATTCTGTCGGTAAGTGCGCTCTAATGAGAATTTTTCAAAAATAACTTTCAGAGAGACAAAACATGGCCCCTAGTCGGTTGCGTCATGCTAAACTCCCCCGGCTTCGTTCCCCATCGCGGTATCAGTCAACGAATGGGTGTTATCAATTCGATAGCTTATCTTGTGAAATTGCGATGGAGAGTTATCGATTGCCTGCTTTTTCCCATTTTGGATTGGTGTAAGTGATAACTCTTATCTCTTATCAGTTATCACTTTTTCAGTCTACAACGACTTCATAGGCCTACGAGTCGCTGATGGGAAGATATCCGCTGCAGCGATCCTTCCTATGCAGACATTTGCATTTGAAAAACAGAAAGAGTCGATGGATGAGATGAGAACGAGGCCTTGGGTACGTTATCAGTGATAAGAGTTATCAGTTACTGATAAGATTACAGATCCGAATGTTCTATGCGTATGGCTCAAATGACTTCTTGGTTGCTGAATCGGATTCTGAAGAGCTGGCGATGTACTTCAAGGGGGATCATTTTGTGAGTTTCTTCGGGTCCTTATCACTGATAACTTATCACCTTATCAGGTAATCAACACCAAAGAAGAATCCGAAGAGGCGATTCCGAAAATCTGGAGCTGTTACGCCGGTGGCCAACCCAATGTCACTGCCAACTTCAAAAAAGAAGGACATTATTTACAAAAGACTTATCCGGATTTTTTGATTCAAGTGTTGGGAGGGATTCTGGATATTGAACCTGTTTGAATGGAAATTCGAATAAAAATTTTGATTTTAAATTTTTTTAAGACAACCGGCAGCCCTTGGCGCCGCTCTTTTCAACGGACTCTAGGCGTGGCGAGTGGTGATCAGAGTTGTCCGAGTGGTTGTGTTGCCGGCTGGGATTCAAGAGGTCAGGGGTTCGATTCCTTTTGCATTTTTTTTCTTTTTTTTTAACAAAGTTTCTTTAATTTTTCCAAAAGAAGGCTGTGTACATCACACAAAACACGAACTTCAATTTCTGTGACTCACTCCCTGAAATTCGTCAACATTTCCCTCCCGTTCTCTGCGTCTCTCCCCTAAATCATCTCTCTTCTCCTCGAAAACAACAGTTGTTCATCTCCCAAGAGCTCCCAGTGATAACGCCAGTGATAATCCCGGCTCACAAGAATTTATCGATTTCCTTCCCTCCGAAAAACCATGCTAAAACTCCTAATTTTCGGAGTATTCCTAGTCTACTCAACATATTCCCTAACTTGTTATAATGTGAGTTATCACACTTTTATCAGTTCCTTATCACTTGACACAGGGCTCCAAAATGTTGGCAATGCAAAATGTGGGGGAGACCACTGAAGAGTGTCCATCGTCTTCTTACTGCTACAACATGTCCACATCGGCCTATGTTATGCTGAATATCGTGAAAGCCGGATGTTCCACGTGGCGGTGTATGGTAAGTGAGAAATCTAGGTCAAATTCACGTGAAAATCAAGATCATTTTCTCGTGAAAAATCTAGGTCAACTTCGTTTTCTTTTTTTGCAGCTCGCTAAGGACACGTGCATTTTCACAACTTTCCAAGCCATCCCGGTCAGTTTGTGCTGTTGCTCCTACGATAGATGCAATGTTGGCGGTAACCCGGTGTATTCTGATAAGTAAGCTTTATCAGTGGCTTCTTTTCACTATCCGTTTTTTCAGCCCGCAGAATCTGAATAATGGTGGTGGCTGGAACAGTGGCGGGGGAAGTAGTCCCAGTGGTGGATCATGGGGAAATGGAAACAATAATGGAGGAAATGGTGGTGGGCAGAATAATAATGGATGGGGGAATAATAAGTGAGTGATAACTTGATAAGGATAACGAGTTGATAAGGGAAGATTTTCAGTGATTGGGGAAGTAATTACAATTATGGTGGGCAGAATGCCGCGAAGGAGGATACTATGTGAGTATTGAGAAAAAAAATTAGAAAGAAAATTCAAAAAATTTCAAAAAAAATTAGACCAAAATTAGGACAAAAATTAGAACAGAATTAGATGAAAAAAATTCGAAAAAAATTGAAATATTTTTTTCTTTCAGTCATTTTCGAAAAAAAATTAATTAAAATTTTTTTTGAGTTAAAAAAAAATTTTCAATTGTATTTTTTTGTTTATTTTAAATATATTTAAAAAAAATTAATTTGAAAATTCAAAAATTAAATTTTTTAAAAATTAAAAAAAAAATTTTCAATTTTTCAATTTTTTAATTTTTTTGAACTTCAATTTTTCAAAACAATTCAGAAAATTTCCAAAAAATCCAATTCATTTTATTTTTCAATAAAAAAATCTTCCAGGACCCGTCAATCAGTATCCGGAGCAAACACCCAAAAACCAGGCCAACTATCCGAAAAACAAGTCGCCGAGATGTTCAAAAAATCGATTGATGACCGTGGAGACGAGATTCAACTGGAAGATGACTTCAAGAAAATCGATAAAAACTACAAAACGCAATCGGCGCCAGTGACGCGGACACTTTCCGCGCGGAAGGAAGTCGAGCATATTCCGTTGGGAAATAAACCAAAGGAAGGCGTCTCCGGGACGGCGGCGGCACCGAAGGCTTCTTCTGGAACCAAGACATCGGGAAAGAATGGAGAGATTCAGATTTGATTCAGATTGATGTTTTTTACAGGATTTTGATAAAACCTTTATTCTTAATGTTACAATAAATGAAAATATGAAAAAAAAAAAAGAAAAACACTGTTTCACCTGATGGGTCTCGCCACGAAAATGGTTTTACGGCTTCTGGACGAGGTTTTGACATCTTTTCTGATGAAAATGGGTAAAATATATAAATTCAGTAGTTTCCAACCAATTTTCAGTTCAAAAACACGAATTTTCAGGGATTTTGACGTTTTTTTCCAAAAACACCTCATTTTTCTGAAAATTTCAGTGAAAACTGCTGGAATTTGGTTAAAAATGACCTAATTTCACCCATTTCCATCAAAAAAGTGTCAAAACCTGGTCCAGAAGCCGCAATTCAGCCAAAAACCATTTTCGTGGCGAGACCCATCAGGTGACACTACCGTAAAACCTCTATTAGACGGGCACCCAGTAGTTTGACTTTGAGCTTTTCTATCTCAAAAACTACGAGAGTTATCAAAAAGTTGTCAACTGCAAAGTTGTAGTTCTAATCTTCGTCTACAACTTTGCAGTTGACAACTTTTTGATAACTCTCGTAATTTTTGCGATAGAAAAGCTCAAAGTCAAACTATTGGGTGCCCCTCTAATAGAGGTTTTACGGTAACTTTGCTCAAAATGGAGCTTTCGAGCTCGTTCTTGGACTAATTTGAAGCCCAAGAACCAATTTTACATATATATTTTTTGAATTTCAATTTCAGCTCTCATAAATAAAAATATTCCCAATTTGGGTTACAATTCCCCAAAAAACCACAATTATCATCAGAGCGCACTTCCTACGTCTCCTCCAACGTGTCCAACCGATCCAAGCGTCTCCTATGATGACTCGGAAACAATTGTTCCCTTTCATCCGAAATACTCCTAATCCTCGAAGTCCTTCGTTGCTTCGGAGTCCTCACTGGAGTCGTCGAACTGCTTCTTCTCGTCTTCTTCCCTCCAACTTCATTCCCGTTGTTTCTCTTCGAAGTCGCCGTTTTTTTCTTCTCCTTTCTCTTATCTTTCTTCTTATTCTTGTTATCACCATGGTGATAGTGATGATTCTTGTGATAAGGTGATTGCGAGTCATCGTCTTCTTCCGGTCCGGTACGGTTCATCAGGTCCATGTTGTGCTCGATTATGTCCATGTCTGGGGGCTTCGGGTTGATGTAGCGGTCGTTGATAATGATTATCGATCTGGAAATTGATATCACCTCCTTATCATCTTATCAGAACCCCTTACCTATAAGTTTGCAGTAAAATAATCAGCATATTCTTGAAAAAGAAAAAGATCATTGTGTAGGTCACCAAATTGTGAACAGTCATCAGGTAAAGACGGGTCAGAAGGAATGGAACATCTTGAAGGGCATTGGCAAGGAAAATGGCCCAAATGTCCACGTCGTAGAAGGCCTAAAAAATGGAAAAGATTTTTTTTTTTGAAAATTCAAAAAAAAATTTGACCCAAAAAATTGAAAAAAAAAATTTTTTTTCAAAAAATTCTAAAAAATCCAATTTACACCAGAAAAATATGGTGAAAATTGGAATTGATAGAAAATCACCTGCTTATCATTTTATCAGTTGACCACTTTTTTCTATCTTTACTCCTTATCAAGTTATCAGTGAAATCCCGAAAAGCGCTTGTAAATTTGCTGAATATCGTGAAAGCCGGATGTTCCACGTGGCGGTGTATGGTACGTGAAAAATCTAGGTCAAATTCACGTGAAAATCAAGATCATTTTCTCGTGAAAAATCTAGGTCAACCTCATTTTCTTTTTTTTGCAGCTCGCAAAGGACACGTGCATTTTCACCACTTTCCAAGCCATCCCTGTCAGTTTGTGCTGTTGCTCGTACGATAGATGCAATGTTGGCGGTAACCCGGTTTATTCTGATAAGTAAGTCTTATCAGTGATTTCTTATCACTATCAGTTCCCTTTTTTAGCCCACAGAATCTGAATAATGGTGGTGGCTGGAACAGTGGAGGTGGAAGTGGTCCCAGTGGTGGATCCTGGGGAAATGGAAATAATAATGGAGGAAATGGTGGTGGACAGAATAATAATGGATGGGGGAATAATAAGTGAGTGATAACTTGATAAGGATCACAAGTTGATAAGGGGATGTTTTCAGTGATTGGGGAAGTAATTACAATTATGGAGGGCAGAATGCGGCGAAAGAGGATACTATGTGAGTTTTGAGAAAAATTAGAAAAAAAAATTTTTTTTTTAATCGAAAAAATTAGACCAAAAATTAGACTTAAAAAATAATGAAAAAATTTTAAAAAAATCATAAAAATTTTGAAAAAAAATCAACTCTTACTCCTTATCAAGTTATCAGTGAAATCCCGAAAAGCGCTTGTAAATTTTTAGTGGTCTTTGGGATTTTAGTGATAACTTGATAAGGAGTAAAGATAGCGAAAAGCTGTGAACTGATAAAATGATAAGGAGGAAATTTTCTATCGATTCCTATTTTTATTTTATTTTTCTGGTCAAAATTGAATTTTTTTGAATTTTTCAAAAAATTGTTCGAAAAAATGTTGATCCAAAATTTTTTTTAATTCTAAAAAAATTAATTTCGATCAGAAAAATAAAATTAACGTTGAAATTGATAGAAAATAACCTGCTTATCATTTTATCAGCTGACCACTTTTTTCTATCTTTACTCCTTATCAAGTTATCAGTAAAATTCCAAAATGCACTGTACTGTCGAAAAGCGCTTGTAAATTTTTAGTGGTCTTTGGGATTTTAGTGATAACTTGATAAGGAGTAAAGATAGCGAAAAGTTGTCAACTGATAAAATGATAAGGAAAACATTTTCTATCGATTCCTGTTTACTTTATTTTTCTGGTCAAATTTGAATTTTTTTAGAAATTTTAGAAAATTTATCAATTTTTTACCTTGAAACAACTCCTTGGTCTCTGCCTTGCAAACAGTTGCTCGTAATCATTGGTGATAGCAACTCGCATTTTTCTCGCTCTACTGACAGTTAAAACAAATGGAAATTGCAGTAAACTGAGGGTCCAGGCTGTCAGAACAATAGTCTGGACACGTGGATTCGAGTACACAACTTTCTCTTTGAAGACGTCGAAAAACTCGACAATGTCGGAGGAAATGGCCTGGAAAATAGGGGTTTTTGAATTTTTATGGTTGATCTGAAGGTTTCTGAATTTTTTTTTAACGTCTTCAGAAGCCTCCAGAAGCCTTACGGAAGCTTCCAGAATTTTTGGAAAAAAAAATTTTTTTTCGAAATTTTTTTGAAAATTTTTCTGAGGTCTTCAGAATCTTCTAGAATCCTTTCCAGAATTCCCACCAAATAAGCCAACAAAATCTGCGACAATTGCTCTCTCGAAATGTCTCCTTTCGGCAATAACCATCTCCCCACAATCAAATTCACTAAAAGCAATTGCTCTAAAAGTTGAAGACGAAGTTCAGAATTATCACCAACGGCTGGAAATAAATGGTTATCAATGGAGCGCACTTTCAAATACCAATGACATTTTGGAACTGCTCCAGCTCATGATTTCCCTTATGAATACTGTTTCTCCAATTGCAAATTTTAGTTTCCAGAATCCAAATGGGCGGGGCAGTGGCAACGATGTAAAGAAGGACACTGGTACAGAACCTAGAAAAATGGGGTTGAAATCTAGGTCAAGTTTACGTAAAAAAACTAGGTCGTCACGTAAAAATCTAGGTCGTTTCCAATTTTTCACGTAACTTCTCACGTGGGACCCCTTACCACTTCCTCTCATCGCCTGCTCTCATAATAATCGCGTAGCCTCCTTCAAACACGATAAGCAACGAAAGAAGTGCAAATCCCCAGACACTTTCCCTAAAAGATTTCATTTCTTTGTGAAAAAGTTTCTTTCAAAAAGTTCAAAGCTCAAAAATCTTTGTTTTACCTCTCACTGATCAGCACGGTTTGACGGATTGTCACGATTGAGTGAACTATGAATATGCCACGGGCTAGGATGGCTCTGAAGATAATCAATTGAT
Organism: Caenorhabditis becei; assembly: GCA_900536315.3. Lineage (NCBI taxonomy): Eukaryota > Metazoa > Nematoda > Chromadorea > Rhabditida > Rhabditidae > Caenorhabditis > Caenorhabditis becei. The sequence goes on along the minus strand of LR539436.1, from coordinate 364,325 downwards.
AAGGAGAAATGTATTGATAATGGGCTTACCTCAAGCAAGAAATCAAAACATGCGATGCGTCCACACTATTCGGACGTTTTACTTTTGAGTGATGACGGTTGTTTTTGGTGATGGACACGATTGAGTCCATTTCTGTAATTTGAGAATTTCTCGAAAACCATTAAATTTGGGGCAGAGTCTCAGTTGACAAAGTTGTTCAGCGTAAAATTCCGCATCGATTCATATAACTACTTGGTACTTTTGGTTGAATTTGGTTTTTTTGATTTATTGGAAAATGGAAAATGGATTTTGGGTCTCAGAATCGGGAAAAATGGTTTTCATGGAAAAATTTTCGAATAAATTTTTTTGGATAGCTCAGCATTGAAAACCTCTATGAGCCAATTTGTAGACCTGTTTTTCTTATAAAATTTCCAAAAAAAAAATCAAAGTTGAACACATAGTTTTGTAGTTTGTAGTCTGAGAGAAATTGGTGGGTATTAATTGAAATTCTCGAAACCTAGGAGTTTTCGTGATTAGGTTCAGTTGACAAAGTTGTTCAGCGTAAAATTCGGCATCGATTCATATAATTACTTGATACTTTTGGTTGAATTTGATTTTTTCGATTTTCGGGAAAATGGAAAATGGATTTTGGGTCCCAAAATCCAAAAAAATGGATTTCATAGGATCTTCTTGAATGTTATATTTTTAGAAAGCTAAAAATTCGTGAAAATTAATAACCTAATCAGTTGACCATGTTTTCTTACAAACTTTCGAAATAAAAAATAAAATGTGTCAGTGCAGCAGACCTGCCAAGGTAAAACAGTTTTTTTTTGGAATTTCTCGAAAAGCAATGATTTTCAAAATAGGGTTCAGTTGACAAAAATGATCAGCGTAAAATTCCGCGTCGATTCATATAAATACTCCCTACATTTTCGCAAAAAAAATTTCTTCGAGCTCCCAGAGCTTCCGGCGCCGCTCGGAATGAAACTTCTCAAATGGGGCGGTTTGTTTCTGAGTGTGTCTCGGTGGCCCCCCGGGGGACCAGCAATAAGAGACGTGTGTGTAAACGCCCTCGGATAGACAAGAAATATGGACTGACACATTTGTGAGAAACTGACGAAACTTTTCCGGGGAAATTTTGACTTTTTTTGTGAAGGGGCGACTTTTCGGGTAGAGGACATTATGACAAGGAATGGAGAAATGTGAGTGTGTAGTTTGATCTTGTGAGGGGGATTCTGAAGTTTGTATTCTGAAGTGTCATCTGAATTTTGGAATCCCTGGAGAACATTCTGGAAGTTTTATAAAAATGACAAAGTGATGATGATGATGGACGATAAGAACATCAGAACGGTTTATTTTGAGAAGAAAAGAGAAATGTTTGGGGAATATGACACGTGAAAAAGGGACCCGAAATTGAGAAAAAAGTTACGTGAAAAAAAATCTAGGTCAAACTACAGTAATCCTAGACCCTAATACGGAGAATTCATGCCTAATTTGGTGTCAAATTCGAATTTCGTCCTCCTCTGCTCTCTTGTAAACTGGCGGATTCTTCTGATTTTGATAAGCTCATTGATAATCACTATCACTATAATCCAAGCTAATAGTAGAATTAGGGGTAGAAGGGAGAATAGATCGATGAGTTGAACGCCGCGGAGATAGGAATAGCCGATCTGAAATGGGACAACTGTTTGGCGGGAATTCAAATTTCCAAAAGACCAAAAGCTCAACTCACTTGTGAACCTATGCAAATGACCACTGATACATCCCAAAGGAGACATTTGAATGGCAATTCGAACCAAAGGGACGAGAGGCCGAACACGAATGAGGAGGAGAGCACGCAGTTGATAATGGTTAGCTGGAATAGTGATAAGGAACTATTAATTTTGATAAACAGCTTATTCTCTTCTGCCGAATAGATAAATAAGTTTCTTAGAATGAAATAAGAAATTTTGAAACTGAAAAAAATTTTGAAATTTTTTTTTCAAAAATTGAAAAATTCAAAATTTTCAAAAAGTACCAAGTATTTATATGAATCGATGCAGAATTTTACGCTGATCATTTTTGTCAACTGACCCCTACTCTGAAAATCTCTGCTGTTCGAGAATTTCTAAAAAAACTGTTTTTACATTGGCAGGTCTGCTGCACTGACACATTTTATTTTTTATTTCGAAAATTTGTAAGAAAACATGGCCAACTGACTAGGTTATTCAATATCACGCATTTTTAGCTATCTAAAAATATAACATTCAAGAGGATCCCATGAAAACCATTTTTTTGGATTCTGGGACCCAAAATCCAATTTCCATTTTCCCAAAAATCGAAAAAATCAAATTTACCCAAAAGTATCAAGTAATTATATGAATCGATAGGGAATTTTACGCTGATCAACTTTGTCAACTGGACCTAATCACGAAAACTTCTAGGTTTCAAGAATTTCAATTAATACCCACCTATTGCTCTCAGACTACAAACTACAAAACTGTGTGTTCAACTTTGATTTTTTCGCAAGTTTTATAAGAAATAGAGGTCTTGAAATTGGCTCATGTAGGTTTTTATTGCTGAGCTATCCAAAAAAATTTATTTTAAAATTTTCCCATGAAAACCATTTTTTTGGATTTTGGGACCCAAAATCCATTTTCCAATTTCCCAAAAATCAAAAAACTAAAATTTAACCAAAAGTATCAAGTAATTATATGAATCGATGCGGAATTTCACGCTGAACAACTTTGTCAACTGACTCTCTTTCCCAAATTCCTTCCTTTCCGAGATATTCCCCAAAAACCGCTCACCTGCAGCCCCATCACATGCCGAATCGTCTCTGTCGACAAGCTCACTCCGATTTCCCGTGTGTCATTGATCTCAATCAGTGGCTGTGATCCAACAGATCCATCCGTGTTAAAAAGACAGGAAATATCAGAAAAAGAGCACATCAAATTAGAATTGCTCATGAGAAGGAACAGAAAAAGGAAGTTGATGTAGAAGGAGGAAGGGACGAATTGAAGAAGGAATTGACTGATGGCTTTTAGCTTTTCCACTTTGGGAATCTCATCGGAATTCTGGAAAAAAGGGGAAATAAGGAAAATTGGGAAGATTTTAAAAAATGGATAAAAAATGTGGAAATTCCAATTATTTCTGTCCCAGACCTGATGGGTCTCGCCACGAAAATGGTATTCGGCTGAATTACGGCATCTAGACAAGGTTTTGACACTTTTTCTAATGAAAATGGGTAAAAATAGGTGAATTTGATCATTTCCAACCAAATTCCAGCAGTTTCCACCAAAAATTTGAGAAAATTGAGGGATTTTGGGAAAAAAACTACAAAAAACGCAAATTTGAATGTTTGTGCACTGAAAATTGGTGGAATTTGCTGGAATTTGGTTGGAAACTATTGAAATTACCCAATTTCACCCATTTCCATCAGAAAAAGTGTCAAAACCATGTTCAGAAGCCGAATTTCAGCCAGGAATCATTTTCGTGGCGAGACCCAAACTGGTAACTCATCGCAGAACGCCAATAATAGAGCTCTTTTTTTCATTTTTTCATTTTTTTTTTCAATTTCAATTTTTTAGAAATTTTTCAAACTCCTTATTTTACGGCTCCCACGGCCCAAACTCACCTTTGGCGCAATCCTTATCAACTTCGATTTCGGCTCAAAGTTATTGAACATGGTGCCAAGGAACAGTAGGGGAATGTGCACGAAACTCGTTAGAATGGCTTGTGAATGGGTGAATATAATGGGAAGGAAGAAGAATGTGGACATGAGGATAGTGATGGATAAGAGAAGGGATGAGTAGAGAAGGAAGAGTAGGGAGTGACGGAATGAGGACATACGGTGACGGGCACAGACGATCAGAGAGGAGAGAAGGAGCAGCTGGAAGAAATTGATAAGTGATAAGATGCTCTTTGCAATCTTACGTACCTTATCATGATCCAATCGGAAATCCGTCGCCAGTGCGATCAATTCGCTTGATATCTTATCAACATTGCATTCCGCACTTTCCTCCGTCAAACGACACGCCGCTTCTTCCACTTCATCAACACAAATTGAAATGTTGGCTTTTGAGAATAAAACAGAGTTGGCCGGGTTTCGAGAGCTGCCGATCACCATTACGACTTCGCCGTTTTCCTGGAATTTAATTTTTTTTTAGAAGACGCAGCTCATCTGAATTTGAATTATAATTTTTGAGTAATTGAGCTGTGAAATGAGCCAAAAACGGGCTCAAAAGAGTCATTTTTAGAAAAGTTACAAAAATTGAAAAATTGGAGAAAAAAATAATAATTACTTTTTTTTTCATTTTTTTCACAAAAATTTTTCAAATTTGAAGATGCAAAAATTTTTGAAAACGTTATTCGTCTGAAATTTTTTCGCTAAAAAGGGGAAAAAAACGAGCTCAGAATCCTAATTTTGGAAAAAGTTATGATTTATTGAAAAAAAATGCTTCAAAATTTCGGGAGACTTTTTTTTCAACTTTTGGAAAATTTCGTTAGCTTATCATCACAATTTGTGAACTTCTTTTTTAGTTTTTTGGCTATAAAATGAGCCAAGAACGAGCTCAAAACCTCAATTGTTAAAAAAAGTTATGATTTTCTGAAAAAAAAATGCTTCAAAATTTTGGCAAATTTTTTTTTCAATTTTCCAATTTTCAGAAGATTTTTCTCAATGAATAGCTTATCACTAAAATTTTGAATTATTCATTTGAGTTTTTGAGCTGTGAAATGAGCCAGGAACAGGCTCAAAAACTAAATTTTGGGAAAAGTTATGATTTTTTGAAAACAGTTGTTCAAAACTTTGGTAATTTTTTTTTTCTATTTTCCAACTTCCAGAAATTTTTGTTCAACTGATAGCTCATCACCAAAATTTGGGAGTTTGTATTTAAATTTTTCAGCTACAAAATGGGCCAAGAACGAGGTCAAAATCTCAATTTTGAGAAAAGTTATGATTTTTTGAAAAAAAAATTGCTACAAAATTTCTGGAATTTTTTTTTCAATTTTCCAGCTTTCAGAAATTTTTTTCGATCGATAGCTTATCACCAAAATTCAGGAGTTTGTATTTGAGTTATTTGGCTACAAAATAAGCCAAGAACGGGCTCAAAAGAGCCAATTTGGTTCAAGTTATACCTGCATAATATCAACCATTTCCTCCACTGCCGGTGTCGTCAAATCGGTGAACAATCCGACCAACAACGGAACATTATCCACCTCTTCCAAGTGCGGTCTCACGTTTTTCACCCCAGTCGGAAGCCTTGCAATATTAGGAATCGGTGCCATTTTCGCAGAGACCATACTCATTTTCCGAAGACTCGGGGACCCTCGGATCAGCGATTCGCAGTCCAGTGCTTCTAAATTCGATTCGGAGAGGGCTTGTCTTGAGTGGAATCGGGGTTTCGGTGGTTTCTGAGGTACGAATTGCTCGTGAGCCACTTCCAATTTCTTCTTCTGACCCCTCCCTCCGGCACTTCCACCCTCTTCTTCTGCCAGTGAAATGTGACAATTCCATCCCGCCTCTATCCCCAATTTCTCCGCAAAAACCCGGCTTCTCAACTCGTTTTCTTTCGAGAAATAGACGGGTCTCACACAGATTTGATCGAGTTTTTCGATGATTGTCACTGATTTGGGAAGGGGTTCGTAGTGAAGGACAACTAGGCCACAGAGGATGTTCCCAGTGAAGTATTGATCGATTATCGTGTCCGCCGAACGGATTGTTGAAGTGAAGTTTAGCGAGGAAAGGGATTCTGGAACATGAAGCATTAATTTAAAGAAAGGAATTTTTAAATTGGCGCGCACGATATCTCACAGCAAAAACTAAAGTGAGATTTGAATTTTTTGACTGTTTTCAAATCAATTTTGTTAGAAATCGCGAAAAATGAAAATCTTACTGTAGTTTTCGCTGCGAGATATCTTGCGCGCCAATTTCAAATATTTGAGTAGAAATTCCAGTTTTTAGAGTTGCAACGATAATAAGAAGAAAGATAAACCTTGTTTTTTTTAATTAGTAATTTTTTAAAAATATTCTGAGAAATGACATCATCCACTGAATAAATTATTCGAAAAAAAAAATTTTTTTTGAAATTTTTGAAACAGTCAAAAAATTCTGAATATTTTTTGGGAATTTTAATACATATTTCCGCTTTTATTGAAAACATTAAAAAATAATTTTTTTGAGTGAAATTTCGAAAAAATTTGACACAGTAAAAAATTCGCAAATTTCAAAAAAAAAGTCAAAAATTTTTAATTTTATTTTTTAAATTGAATCTCCATAAAATTGGTTCCAAATTCATCGTTTGACCATTCTTACAAAATTTCTATTATCGTTGTATCTCAAAACTTCATCTCGCATTCAAACGCGCACTTTTCGCGCGCGATATCTCTTCATTGACGAAAATTGTAAGCGCCGAAACGTGCTGCGCCTTTGAACCGGGGTACGGTAGTTGATTTCGTCATTTCCCTTTTTTTTCCTCATTTTCAGTGGAAAATGTGCGAGCGAAACACGGAAACCACAATTTTTTACTTTTTTTACCGGAAAAAGTGCGAAAATTGATTGAAAAACCTCTGAAAATGAGGAAAAAAAAGGGAAATGCCGAAATCAACTACCGTACCCCGGTTCAAAGGCGCAGCACGTTTCGGCGCTTACAATTTTCGTCAATGAAGAGATATCGCGCGCGAAAAGTGCGCGTTTGAATGCGAGATGAAGTTTTGAGATACAACGATAATAGTACTTAAAAAAATTTGAAACAGTAATAATTTTTTTCCGTTCGATGTAGCTGGAACATTTTTTCTCAACTTTTCGTAACTCAAAATTTTTTTAAAACAGTAAAAAAAAAAAAAATATTTTCAAATAATTCTCACCATTACTATGACTCCTCGGAATACTTGTCTCCACCTTGGAATGTTCCTGATTCAGCGGAATTTCTATAAATTTCCCGTTCAACGAACTAGCCATTTTGGAGAAAATCGGACGGTAAGAGACGGCGAGGCAGTGGCTAAAAAAGGTTCATCACTGATAATAATAATGATAACAAACCCCGTCATTGAATGTCTCTGATAAAAATCTTTAACCGAAGCTTTGAGTCTTTTGGACATTGGGATGACTGAAGTTCCGTTCCAAATGTGAGTGCAGGCCTGAAAAAGTTACTGATAAGATATTGATTACTGAATTTAATCAATAAATCAATAACCCACATCGACCACTAAATTCGCGGTTCCCTGACACGCCAAATGGCTATGCAAACTCTTCGAATCGTCGTGAATCGTACAAAACGCCATTTCAATCGGTGTCCGATGCTTCGTGAGCCCTGGAAGCGGTGCTTCTCCCGGTTGCTTCTTATAGAATCCCAGAATCTTCGGGGACCCTTGGAAGTGCTCCATGGACTTTGGGGTGAAGCCCATTAGGCTCGGAAGTTGACACATGCAACGGCGATTCGCTGTGGCGATGGTTCGAGGGACCTGGAAAAGAGGTGGGATTTTCAAAAAATCGTAGAAAATCAGATTTCGATTCAAAAATTGAAGTTAAACAACGAATCGACAGGAAATTGTCCCCTCTACAACTTTGCAGTTGATCACTTTTTTCTATCTCTACTCCTTATCAAGTTATCACTAAAATTCTAAAATAATGTTCAAAAAATAGCTTCAAAAAGTTACCGAGCTTCAGAAAATCATAGAAAATCAGAATTTGATTAAAAATTGAAGTAAAGAAACCAATCGATAGGAAATTTGCTGCGCTACAACTTTGCAGTTTATCACTTTTTGCTACCTCTACTCCTTATCAAGTTATCACTGAAATTCTGAACTAATGTTAAAAAATTAGCTTCAAAAAGTTACCAATCTTCAGAAAATCATTAAAAATCAAATTTTTTTCAAAAAATCAAAGTAAAAAAACCAATCGATTGGAAATTGTCTCCTCTACAACTTTGCAGTTGATCACTTTTTGTTATCTCTACTCCTTATCAAGTTATCACTAAAATTCTGAAAGCCTTTTTTTCTTTCTTTTTTGGATCTTTCTTTTGGAAACCTTATTGGTACAATTGAAGATATCAAAATGTGGTCTACTGATAAGCTGATAAGAAACCAATTCCCTATCACTTACTTGTGTGGAAACTACTGCCAAATGATGAAGAAACTTGTGAAAATGTTCTGATTGCTGGCAGGAATTCAGCAATAAATTGTAGCTCAACGGAAGTAAATTGGGCAGGAATCTCTGCCAATTCGGGTCATCCATTGACAAGTTCCATTTATTGATTGATTCCTGATCAGATGATAAGTTCATAACCTCCAAATGAACCCCCAAAAGACCCGATTCATCCGCTTGATTCGTGGCGAACACGACTTTTTCAATTGACGGGTGAACACAAGACAAGATTCCCTTCTTATCGATAAAACTGGTGCCAGTGATACTTGATAAGATACTGACAAGGTCCTTGCAAGTCTCAAAGTCCACTGGAAGGCCCAGATAACGGCGGACTTCTCGGTTATTCATGAACTTTACGAAATGAAGGAGAAGGGGCAGTTGGAGGATCAGAAGGGGAAGGATTGTGAGGCTCGGCACGGCGAAGACAAATCTGAAAGTTTGAAAAATCATAAAAAATTTATTTTTGCTCGAAAAGTAGAAGTAAAAAAACGAATCGATAGGAAATTTTTTGCTCTACAACTTTTCAGTTGATCACTTTCCGTTATTTCCACTCCTTATCAAGTTATCACTAGAATTCGGAACTGGTGTTTGAAAAATTGCTTCAAAAAGTTACCAAACTTCAGAAAATCATAGAAAATCAGATTTTGATTTAAAAATTGAAGTAAAAAACGAATCGATAGAAAATTGTCTCCTATTTAACTTTGTAGTTGACCACTTATTGCTATCTCTACTCCTTATCAAGTTATCAGTGAAATTCTCACCTTGTCCCAAACAAATTCTCATCATCCGAATAATAAAACCTGACGGCCGTCCCCAGAACACTGCTCAACAAAGTAAATGGAATGACGTAGTGCTCGAACACCTTATGGATCATGTACTGTAACTGATAATCAAACTGCAACGGGTTATCATCAGCTGATAAGGTTGTCTCTAGATGCGGTTTGATGGGATAGCAAGTGACCCTGGCATGGACTGGTTCCAGCGGGATCACTGCTCCTGATTTCTTATCAGTTCTGATAGACCAGGAAAGCTTTTCGCCTTCCGAGAGGACACGCCCGTCGAAGGTTTCGCAGTTACACGGGGCCACCTGGAAAAAAATGGAGGAAATTTGAAAATTTGAAAAAAAATTTTCCAGTTTCAAATTTTTACATAATTGTTTCCATTTTTCAAAATATAATTTGCACTCGATATTTCGAAATTAGAAGTTCAATTGAAGTTTTGAAAAATTCAAAAAAAAAATTTATTTTGTAAAAAATTTTTTCTGTTTCAAAATTTTTTAAAAGTTTTTTTTTAATTCATAATTACTATTTAATGACATTTATATTTTATAAATTTTCTCAAAAATCATTTAAAAAATTTTTTGTTCAAAAATGAAATTACAAAAAAAATTTTTTTTTTAATTTCGGTCAGTTTCAAATAAAAATGTAATTTTTTCAATTTTAATTTTTTTTCCAATCCTTCGTATTTGACCAAGAAATACTAGTTTTATAAACTTTTTTGAAAAATTAAAAAAAAATTACAAAAATCAAATTCCAAAAAAAAAATTTCAGTTTCAAAAAAAATTGAATTCTCAAAAAAATGTCATTTTTTTATTGATGCGAACACATGTATATCAAAAATGAAATTGTTTTTTTTTGAAAAAAATCAAATTTTGAGAAATAATTTTTTTTCCATTTTTTTCAATTTTTTCCAGTTTCAAAAAAAATTTCCAATTTTGCAAAATTTTCAGTTTTTCGATTACACTATGAATGAATAGTCATTTATTATTGCATCAAAAAACTGAGGTTCGCATCGAAATATTCAAATTGGCCTCGTAGCGAAAACTACAGTAAGATTTGCGTTTTTCAGTGATTTTCGAAAAATGCTAATCTTACTGTAGTTTTCGCTGTGAGATATCGTTTTCCAATTCTTGTTTTCTTTATCAGTGATAACCCACCTGCCCCGGCCGGAATATGATAACATCCCCGATAACGAGCATCAACCTCGGCACCTCTACCACTTGTCCATCCCGAATACACGATTGAAACATTGCCACGTCATCAGTCACCGCCTCCAGACTCCGATGATATGTGAATTTGGCCGGTTTCGACGCCTCCAACTTTTCAATTTCTTCAAATGCTTTTCGGTATTTCTGTTGGAAAGCGGTGGATCTGATTCGATTCTGCCAGACTTCCAGAAGAACGGTGTAGAGGAGAAGGAGGGCGTAAATCGACACGGAGGAGAAGGTGATCCGGTTTTCACTGGAAATATGGGATTGAAATTTGAAAAAAAAAATTTTGAATAAAAAGAAGACTTTTGGATCGGATTTTGCAAAAACAGAATTTTTTCAGAATTTTTATGTATTTTTAAAAATTAAATAAAAATGTTTGAAATTTCAGAAAAATCAAAATTTCAGATTTGCAACCCCAATTTTCAAAAAATCATAAAAAATCAATTTTCAATCAAAAACGTCAAGTCAAATAAGCAAATGATAGATAATTCTCTCCTCTACATTTTATCAGTTGATCACTTTTTCCGATCTCCCCTCCTTATCAAGTTATCAGTGAAAGTCTGAAAAAACAGTGAAATTCGGGATTTTAGTGATAACTTGATAAGGAGTGGAGATAGCGGAAAGTAATCAACTGCAAAGTTGTAGAGCACAAAATTTCCCATTGATTCGTTTTTTTTACTTTTGTTTTTTGAGTGAAATTTGATTTTTTATGATTTTTTGAAGTTTGAACTCAAAAAAATTTCTGAAAAAAATTTTTTTTTTCAATTTTCCCACATCTCATCTTTTTTTCGTATCACTTTTTATCAATCGTTATCAACTCACATATCAACCGACCCAACAATCAGAAAAATCAGTGAAATCCTGATAAACAAAAAAGTCCGTGTGCAAAAGTAGTGCGAGAACGTCCTCACTTTATTGGGTCCATGAACTTCAGGTTTCAACTTGCTAAATTCAATCAATTATCAATTCTTATCAGTGATAACTGATAAATATTATCACAATACGCACTTGACAACATTAACACTATACCATTCGGCAATCGACGATTTTGCTTCGTGGATGAGTCGATCAAAGGCCAGATCACTGGATAGACCCAGTTCTTGCAAGGGAGTACTCATTTCCTTATCAGATTATCATTTTTGATTGGGGATAACAGGAAATGTGTATTATGGAGCTCTCGGAGCCGGAGAAATGCTCCAAGTGCAGTGGAGCGCGCTTGCATTCGGGGAGGCAAGGAGCATTTTGAGCAGATGTCTGCGTCTCTGGGGGAGAGACAGCGGGAGGAGTGGACATGATTATTACATGAATACAAATAAAGAGGAATTATTGAAAACGGAAAGAAAATTTTAAAAATCTAAAAAATAAAAAAAAATCGCGTTTCAAAAAAATATTGAATTTCATGATTTGAAAATTTCGCCATTAATCCTGATTCCGCTATGAGAATTGTAAAAATTTCAACTTTTTTTAAAATTTGTATTCTTCCAAAACGCATAACAATAACAACATCAAATTCTGATAACAAAAAAATTTCAAAAAATTCAAAATCATCTCGAAAATTCACTGAAAAATGAGATTCATGAGTTCGGCGCTGTCGGTGTTGACGTGCTTCGACCGTTCCTTTTTGCCCCGCTTCACCGTCTTTTTCTGCTCGACGTCTCGTTGGAACTTGTCCCATTTTCCGCCTGCCGCCTTCACCTTCGCTTCCAGTTTCTTCAGATGACGGCCCTTGTCGATTTGTTCTTCGAAATGGGCAGCGATTCGGCGAGCCTGAAAAAGTTTTACATTTTCAAAAAAAAGTTGAATTTTTTATTGGGTATTTATTTCGAATTTTGAAATTACGGATTTCGAAAAAAAATATTTGGCAGAAATTCAAATTTCAAAAAAATTGAGAAAAATTTTTTATTTTTTATTTTTCAGATTTTTAATTTTTAAAATTTTTTTTTTTGAATTTGGAATTTCCATTTTTAAAATAAAAGAGTTGAACTATTGATTGATTTTTTAAATATTTTTACATGTTTTTTGAAATTTTGAAAATCCACCAACCTGTGCAACTTCCACGTTCATTCGTCGTTTTTCCACTTCTTTTTCGTATTTCAGCTGTTCCATGAGGTGGACCCATTTGAAACTGAAAAATTGGAAAAATAGATGAAAAAATACAAAAATTTGACATTTGGAAATCCAGAATATGAAAAATCAGAATTTTTGCTTGGAAATAGAAAAAAAATTTGAAAAAAAATTTTTTTTTTTTGAAAAATTTCATTTCATTTTTAATTTTTGATTGTTAAATTGAAAATAACTAATAATTTCTACCAATAATTGAAAAACTAGAATATTTTTGAAAAATTGGAAAAAAAAATTTCATAAAATATATTTTTTTTTTCAAATTTTTTCAATTTTTCACTTTTCCCACTCACCCCGACAAATATCGAATATTCCAGAGCATACTCGACACAGAATCCTTTGTCTTTCCGCCAATCGGCGTGTTATCAATTTGATCAGCAATCGCCTTGGCCAATTTCTTCTTTTTCAGCTCCATCCAACCTTCCGAATATTTGTATTGCGGGTTTTTTGAGTGCTTGTTGCGCTGAAAAAACAGATTATTGAATTTTGAAAAATTCAGTTTGGGTCTCGCAACGAAGAGCTGAACTAAGGGATATTTACTGGGAATTTTTGAAAATTTTAAAAAATTAAAAATATTTTTTTTTTTGAAAAATTGATTATTTTATCTCAAAAATGTTCAAATCTTACCGCCAAAAAAATCCTGCCAATTTGTGCCGGACAAATCTTCTCAAAGTACTCCCGAATCCGAACAACGTTGAAATTCGGCGGAATCATTGTGAAATAGACGACCTGGAAAATAAAAATGATTTTTAAAAAAATTTGAGTCAATTCAGACTTTTCGTAGTATTTTTATGAGAAAAAATGCAACATTATTTTAAAATTTGAAAATTAAAAAAAATTTTTTTTTTTGAAAAATCTGAAAAAAAAAATTTTTTTTGAAAATCAATTTTTTTAGCTTAAATTTTTTAGTTTCCTTTTATTTTTGGAATTTTCGTTATCAATTTATCAACTCTCGTCTCTTACCCCAGTCTTTTTCTGTTTTTCCTCTGGATCCTCAAAATCCTCTGCCTCTTCCTCGTCGTCCTCCATTTTCACCCCAATTTCCTCGGATTTTCCCGAATTTCCAGCTTCTTCCTCGTCTGATTCTTCTTGTTTCGGCTCCAGAACCTCTGAAATTATTGATTTCCCCCGAAAAAATAAAACAAATCTCACCTTCCTCAACTTTCACCTCCTCCACCGGCTTTTTCGGCGATTTTTTCACAATTTTCTTCTTTTTCTTGATAATCGGAGCCATTTTCTGCAAAAAATGGGTGAATTTGATAGGAAACAGTGAGAAAAAGGGCGAAAAATAAAGAAATAGGTAAAAAAAACCCGGAAAATCATAAAATCTCGGAAAAAACATGTTCTATCAGAAATATTCACTGGTTTATTGATTTTTTGTACATAAAACACACATTTTATTTGAATTTCAATAAAAATCAAGGCAATACTGGTGGAAATCGTTGAAATCTGGGGAAAAACCGAAGGAAATTGGGTGAAAAATGAAGAAAAAAAGTTGCGAAACAAGGCAAGATGCAAGTGCGCTCCAGCGAACCGGAGGGAAAGTGAAAAAATTTAAAACGAATTTTGAGAAAAAACATGGAAATTTGGGAAAATTAGGTAGTTTTGGGGGATTTTGGAAAGGATTTTTAGGTAAATTTAATAAAAAATAGATGAATTATCAATTTATAGTGCCTTTTTAGCCTCCAACGCCTCCACATCACTCCTTCCACTGCCCTTCCTGTGCAAATCCGTCACAATCTGAATTCCGGCCTTCCTCGCCATTCTCCCAGCCACACTTCTAGGTCCTAGATCCCATAATTGAGCAGCTGCAAGTGTCCCGTGTCCCGCAGCGAAAAGTGCGTGATGCGTGGCATCCGATGCCTCGTCGCCGTACTTGATCTTGACGTTTTGGACGGTTTGATTGGCAATGGAACGACAAAGGACACGGGAACCGTCTTCGAGACTCATCCAGATCGTTGAGACACCCGCGATTCCGCCACCGAGGATTTCTGGAAAAAATAGAATTGAAGATGACATTTGAAATTTCAAATTGGCGCGCACGATATCACGCAGCGAAAACTACAAAATTTGCTTTTTTCGCGTTTTCTAACAAACATCAATTCAAAAACAGTCCAGTTTTCGCTGCGAGATATCATGCGCGCCAATTTCGAAGTTTTGAACTTACCAATGGTTCCCGAAACCAAACCGCCCGTTTTCCCATCGCCGAATCGTTTTTGAGCGCTGTCCGCCAGTTTTCGGCCCATTGAAACGCCCATGTCACCGATTTTATCCACTGGAAAAAATTTGGAATTTTTACGTGATGACCTAGATTTTTCACGTGAAATTGACCTAGATTTTTAAATTTAGGATTTTTTACGTGATACATTTTTTTAAAACTCACACAAATATCTTGTGCACTTTGCGACAGTCTTGGTCCCCTTGTGCATGTACACCACACTTCCCCTCACCACCGGACTGACAGTCATCGGCTTATCAGTGCTTATCAGTCCCTCCCTGTACTGCTCTCCGTTCTCCTCCACCCTCGACACCACTTTCACTGTCGTCGTCTCGACGCCCCACGCAATCTTCTGACCACTGCTGATAAGGAATTGAGCGATTTTCGTGCTGATTCGCTTCTTTTCGTCTTTTGACAGTTCGGAAGTTGTCGTTTCTTTGAAATCCGTGTACTCCCGGAGGACAATGTGAAGTTCTTCGATTAGAAGAGGTTCTGTGTCAGAGGAGAGAAGAATTGCGACGGTAAGGTCTGTAAAAAAAATAAGGATTTTATTAAAAATTAGGGTTATGGGTCTCGCAACGAAAATTTGTTTTTCAAATTCCCGCCAACTCACTCGGCAACTCGGACGTCGGATTCGCGACGACATACGCTCCAAACTCATTTCTCAACACTGGCGTCTTCGGACCCATCAACGGATAAACCCACGGACCAACTTGCATAAAAGCACGCGGACTACCTTCCGGAAGGCTTTCCGCGTCCGGAAAACGAAGAATTTGAAGGGAAGTTGGGGCAGTCGGCGCTGTGGTTTTGTCGGCCTGGAAAATGGGAAATCTAGTGGAAATTTCACGATTTTGATGGGATTTTCTAGAAAAAAGTTGGAAAAAGTTGAAAAACTATGTTAAAAAGGGAAATTCTCACATCAATGGTGAAAAGTTGAACTCCTTCGGGCAAGAAATAGACGAGTTCTGCCTCCTGTGATCCATAAGAGTCCAATTGCATTCTGATCGCTTCTTTCTGCAAAAATCTGCTTTTTTTTGGATTTCAGACTGTAAATTGTTATTCTTTTCAAAATGCGTACCGTCGCGGCATACGGCAGGAGTATGCGCCCTACTGCACAGGCGCCAAAAGAGTGTGCGAAAACGGGAGAGTTTTCTCTGATTTGTCTGCCGTCTCGCGTTTTCTCACACTCTTTTTCGCTCGTCCAGTAGAGCGCATACTCCTGCCGTATGCTGCGACGGTAATGAACGTCAGGGAAAATCGTGGTGCGCCTTTAAAAATATTACGGTGGCCAGCCACGAAGTTTACTCGAAAAGTATGAAATACCGAAGTATTTTTAAAGGCGCAGCACGATTTTTTCGCTTTTCGCTGCGAGACCCGCTGATAAAAAAATCGGTCCATTACGCATTTCAAATGAAAAAGAAGGGTTTTTCGGCCAAATTTGACAAAAAAACGCGAAAAATGCAGTTTTTCCTGTTGAAAAACGAGATTTTCAGTGTTTTTTAGCGGTTTTTCTGATTTTGAGAAATTTTCAGTGGTTTTTCGCATTTTCAAATGTCTCACCTCGTCTTCCACACTTTCCTCGACTTCTTTGACTTTTTCCGGTTTCGGCGGTTTCGGTCCTTCGGATTTTAGCACTTTTACTCTGGAAAATATGAATAAATTGTGCCAATTTGGCAAAAATCGTCCTGATTTTTTTGAAAAAAGCGGAGAAAAATGGTAAAAAAGTTGAAGCTAGCTGAGGAACGTAGCGAAACTCGGCGGAACTGTGTTATCACTGATAAATTATCAGTTATCATTCGTTCCGCTTTTTTATAATCAGCGGTGTTATTTATGTATTTTTTTTTTGCTCAAGTTCTTATTTACGCAAAGCGCAAACTTTTGCGGAAAACCAGTCATTCAAATGAGAAATTAATGAATGACTCATGAGAATTGAGGAATTTTCTAGAATTTTGAAAAACAAATGTTCAGTTTCAAAATTTTGATTTTTTTGATTCAGAAAAAAATGAAATTTGATTTTCTAGGGCTTTCATGTGATTTCCATCGATTTTTCTCAACTTTTCTCGATTTTCCGCAGTTTTTCGTCTTTTTTCTTGTATTTCCTTGTTTTCCTTTTGTTTTCCTCATGTTTCCCATTATTTGTCCAATTTCTATTTACCTATGCTCCACACTGGGCTTCGCCTCCTGCAACATTGCCCACATCTCGCTCTTCTTCGCTTTTTTCATCTTCTCGCCCTCTTTTATCAAGTTTAGGCCTTTTTCGTACATTGCCAATGTGTTTTCCTGGAAAAATGGGGGAAAATAGGAAGAAAATGAGGAAAATTGATAAATTAAAAAAAATATATAATTGGAAAAAATAAAAAAAAATTCCAAAAAAAAATTTTTTTTTTCAATTTTTCAAATTTTAAAACATTTTCTATTGTGTCAATATTAGTTAAAAATGATAGAAATAATCAGTATTAAGTTGATTTTTTTTGATTTTAAAAAAATTGAAAAAAATTTATTTTTTTTCGCCAATTTTTCAATGTTTTTTTTTTCTTGATTTTTTCTTTTATCCTTATCATTTTTCAATCAATTATATCATAATCAATGCAAAAAACCAACCCAATCATCAACTTCATCATAACAAAGTCCCTGTTCAATCGCCGCGTAAGCCTCCGAAAAAACCGCATCGACTTGCGCGGTATCGGGGATTCTCATGAACATTGAGAACATTTTGAATCCTAAAATTCAAAACAATTCAAAACATTTACCAAAAAACGGAAGAAGGACAGAAAATGGAAAAAAGAATGAAAACGGGCGGTTGCGAACAACAACGAAAACAAGTTTCGTCGTCTGGCGTCTCTCACTTCGCCATGCTCTCTCGCTTCATGTGAGTCATGCGATTTTCGGAATTTTAAGTGGGATTTCGCAATAAAATCGGAATTAGAACGGAAAAAATCTAGAAAAATCGGGATTTTTACAATCGAAATCAATGTTTATCCAGAATACGGGGGGGCTAGAACTTCACATTCTTATCAAAAATCTATAATCAGTAAGAATTATCGAAATCGAAGCGGGCGGCTTATTCGACGTAGCGCTTGTTCCACAGTGGGATGTACTGTCCGACGGTCTTCCACTCGCAGAAGTAGATGGCCAGCAGGAAGGCGGATCCTCCGTACGCTCCGTACGATTTGAAGCTGAAAAATGGGAAAAATTAGGGGGTTTTTGAGAAAAATTCAGAGAAAATTAGTGGAAATGAGATTTTTAGACTAAATATCAGATTGTTCCTGCAAAAATTGAGATTTTTCAGTGGAATTTGGTGGAAAACTGAGAAAATCTGTGAATTTGCACAGTTTTTCTTTCAAGATCAGCTTTTCTCAAGGAAAATTCGGAGTTTGTACGGTTTTCTATCAACTTTAGCTGTTTTTGAAGGAAAAATACTGATTTTTCGTGTTTTCCAATGAAATTTCCAGTACAAACTCACTAGTTCTGGTTGGTGAAGGCGTTCTTCACAAAACGGGCCGGCTTCATGTACAGCATGATTCAACCTGGAAAAACAAGGAAATTAATGTGAATATTCAGAAAAATCAATGAAAAAGATAATTTTTCAGCGAAAAAACGCAAATTCCCTACAAAATCCCCCAATTTATAACCAGATCAGTTCTTTATTAATTGGAATAAATATTTAACACAGAAAGCAAAAAGGAAAGAGAGACCCCCAAAAGAACAAGTTGATTTGGAATAATAAATTAGGCAAAAGTCGATAAATAAATACATTTTTTGGTTTGGCAGTAAAGCTTTTGGTTTATCCCAGGAAATTGACGACAACGAGGTGGAGAATGAGGTTGGCGAAGATGAAGTCGGCGAAAGCGCGCTCTGTTGAGACGGAGGTGAACTCAGAGCGGTTCTCCTTGTTCACTTGCATTCGGAGGCACGCTGGAAGCGAGATTTTCAGAGAAAACTCACAAAATTTAAAAACTCACAAGCCAAAACGAAGGATGTGACAGTGGAGATGAATCCGGAGAGGAACGAGTTGAACGGGAAGGTTCCGACGAGCAGGCAGTAGACGAACTGAACAAATTTCACATTTTTTAGAAAGTTTCCTTTGAAAACTCACTTGGAAGATTCCGGTGAACAGGATGTACGTCATGTAGGCGTCGATGATCTTCAGCTTCGTCGGCGTCGTCTTCTTGTAGTCCTCGAAGAGCTTGGTGAGCACTGGAACCACTTGCGACGCCATTCTGCAAAGAAAAATGATGGATTTGAGAGAAAATTGAGTGAAAAACAGCGAAAAGTCGAGAAAATTGAAGAAAAATAAAAATTTCTTCAAGAAAGTTGATTTCCAGCAAAATGCCATGAGTTTTCAGGTTCTAATAGGTAAAAAGACAATAAATAAACAATCGTCATGCTAAAAACCGCAAAATTAACCTTAAAAACATACAAATCCTGCAAAATACTGAAAAATGCTAAAAAACGAATTCTAATTGGTTTTATCTCGATTTATCCTTTATTTTCTGCGGAAACTAGGTTATCAGACGTGTAGAATCTGATGAACATACTATTTTCTCAAGAAAATCATCAAGAATTATACAAGAGTTGAATAAATTCAGCGAGAAAAATCAAACATTGAAAATAATAAATTCCGAGCCACTTTTCAACGATTCTCCATCAATTTCCTGGCAAAATTAGGTTATCAATGGTGTAGAATCTGATAAGCTTATCAGTTTTTATCAAAAATCACTGGAAAAGCCAAAAAGAGCCGCCACGTGGCACAAAAACGCCATTTTCCATAAAATGTGCGGTCTTCCGTTTAAAGGCGCACACTATTTGCCAACTCTTTCGCCGCGAGACCCGCCGACTCCGCCCCCTTTCTGCAAGTCTGCGGCGCGCAATTCGGCAACTCCCCCGCACACCTTTCACATTTTCCCCATTTTTCGCGTTTTTCCCGTGATTGCAGTCGGCTGACGCGAAAAACGCCCTCTCCGACGGTCGAATTAGCCGACGGTCAATGCGTATTCACTGACATTCGACGTACCGACACTAGGCAACTATGCTCTACACTGTAATCAACCTCCTAGCGTGAGTTTTTTGTGGAAAAGTTGAAAAATTCCGGATTTTCAGCCAAATCTACTGCAATGGACCGATTCTCCAGACAGTTCAGGACTCTCACATGTTCCCCGACTCGAAACATTTTGTGGACATGTCGTTGAAGTATGATCCCAGTGAGTTTTTCGAGAAAAAACCCCAAAAATCCCGAAATTTCCAAAAATCACTTGTTATCTGTTGACGCGACGCGTATAAATCAAAAAATCACACACATTCATCACTTTTCTTATCTTTCAAAGTGCGAAAACCGGTTTTCCAATGTGGAAAGTTGATTTTCCTGGAATTTCGCTAGATTTCCGGGGATTTCAGTGTAAAAATGTGATAGACAGCTGACTTGTAGGCTCGCGGAGCCAAAGAGCACTCGGAAATCGAAAGTCGCAATTCTAGAAAAAATAAAAGGTTTTTCCTTGTTTTTCTGGTCAAAATTGATAGAAAACAGCCTTTTTTTTGTGATTTCCTTGTCCCCAGACACTATCAGCCGCAATCACTCCTTATCACTTCATCAATTACGTAAAGTCACGTGCTACTGGGAACAGTGTAATCCAATCAACTTTGAAAAAAGGAAAAAAGTGATAAATGGGTTGCGGAATGGTTGGTTTTGATGGTTATGGGCTGATTTTTGGGCGGAAATCGAACGATTTTAAAGGAATTTTTAGGGGAACGGGGAAATGGAGATTTTTCGAAAATTGGGGGAAAAAGTCAAGGTTGATTTATTGATAAGATGAGAGAAGATGAATTGCAGAAAAAAAAATAGAAAAAAAATCGGAAAATCAAGTGCGCACCACTGATAAAAAGATTTTTTTCAATAGAGCGCTTTTGCGTAGTCTGAAATTTAAATTTTTCAAAAAACTTTTTTTTAAATTTTTTTATGAGATCTTTGAAAATTTTTGAAAAAATTAAAAATCGAAAAAAAATTTTTTTTTTTTTCGTATTCTCGATTTTAAAAAAGATTCAAATTTTTTTTTAAACCAGAAAAAATTCAAAAAATTCAGATAATAAAAAGATTGAAACAAGAAAAATTGAATTTTGAAAAAAAAATTGAAAAAAAAAATTTGTAAAAAAAAAGTTTTTTTTTCAAATTCTCAATTTTCGAAAAATTTCAAACAGTTTTTGAATAAATCAGAAAAATTTCAATTTATAAGAATGAAATAATTGAAATAATAATTGAAATCTGAAAAAAATTAAATTCCTGATTTTTGAAAAAATAAAAAAAATTTTATAACATTTTTTTTCAAATTCTCAATTTTTTTTAAAACATCGAAAAATTTTTTAAATCAGAAAAAATCAGTAAATGGAAATAAAAAAACCAAAAAAAATCTTTATTTACGATTTTTTAAAAAATTCTTTACATTTTTTTAATTCACGATTTTTAATAAATTCAAGAAACAATTTTTTTTCAAACTCTCAATTTTTCAAAAACCCAATCAATATTCCAGTAACCACGCTTCGCCATTTCGACGAACTCGGCGATCGAACATCGGATCTGATAATCCTCCGTGAATTCGTCTCCTCCCATTTCAACCCTCCCGGCACTGAACTCGTCGAATGGTTTCCCAATGATTGGGTCGATTTTCCTTCGAATTTCCTGAATATCCATGATTATCATCATCGCCGATGGGCTCTTCATTTGCATCGAATTTGGAAGGATTTGTGTAGAAAAGTGGGGAGAAATGGAGGAAAGTTGAGAGAAAACGGCTGAATTTTAGGTTCGAGACGATGTGAAGCACCGGCAAGATCACTATTCGTTGCTTTATGTTCCTCATCCGTTTATCATTCCTGGAGGCAGATTTAGAGAGTTTTATTATTGGTAGGCACTGCAAAAAATTGAAAAAAAAGAAAGAATCCAATTTTCTAATTTTAAAAAATCCAGAAAAATTCAGAAAAATCTACATAAAATTAGAAAAAAAAAATTTTTTTTCAATGAAAAATTAATTAAAATTGAATTTTTTATAATTAAAAAAAAATGTAAAATCAATTTTTTCGTGAAAAAAGTTTTAAACTAATTTTTCTATGTAAAAAAAATTTTTCCAATTTTTTTCTAAATTCAAAAAATTTGAAATTGATTTTTTCCCGTTTCAAACAATTTTTAATTTTTTTCTATTCAAAAATACTAATTTTTTTGATTCCAAAAAATTTTTTAACTCCAAAAAAAATCACAGGAAATTGAAAAAAATTGATTCAATTGAAATTGTTTTATTTAGTCAAAAATTTTTTTCCTGTTGCAAAAAAATTAAAAGTATTTTTTTCTATCCAAAAAAATTAATTTTCAAGTTTTCCTAACTCAAATTCCCTATTTTCCCCGGTTTTCCATAATTTTCCTGTTCAGGGACACTTTCTGGATCCTCAAAGGTCTCCTCTTCTCGGAAATGTACGAAACTGCGCGAGGAGTCATCAAAAACTTGGGATACATGGTTGATAAGTGGGTTTTTCATCACATAAACATGGGATTTCCTTGTCTCAACCGCTTATCAGTCCTTATCACTTGTCAACAGAACTGATAAGAATTGATTTATGACCCTAGCCCAGGCCCATGAGCGAATCATGTGATTGTAATGGGTGCGGAGAGATGGAATGTTCGTTTTCTGATGTGATAAGCGATTTGTTTTTGGGTTGGAGTGACCGCGGTGCAGAAATTGGAAGAAGGATGGGTACTGGGAGGGGGAATACGGAAATTTGAAAGAAAATTTGGGAAGTTGGCGATTTTCACTACTTTCAGTGAAAATTCCATTGAAAACTGATGAAAACAGTATAAAAATCATGTAAAAATGGAAAAACGGTAGATTCCTGGCGAGATCCATTTTTGAAAAAAAATCTAATGGAATTTTTTAGTGATTTGCATTGTTATCAGTTGACTTATCACCTCGTCAACATTCTGGAATTTTTCAAAAATTTTTGAAACTGTAAAACTTTTGGGTCTCGCCACGAAAATCGGAAAATTACTACTTTTTTTCTCAAAAAATAGAAAAAAAATTATTTATTTTTTCTAAATTCGCTGCGAGACCCAATTCCAAGTTCTCATTGTTTTAAAATTACTCGAAATCTCACAAAATTCGACTTTCCTCATTTTTTGTTCAAAAAAATGCGACAAACATTGCTACAGACCCAATTCCACATTTTCATCACTCAAAATCGTAAAAATTCAACTCTCTCTTTCTACAGTACCATTTTCGCTTCGAGACCCAATTCCCCTCCATTTCCAGTCACGGATTTGTCCCAAACGGCGGGCGTGTCTACTACCTGACCCGTTCCCAACCGCCTCTTCTGATTCCGATGGTCTACGAGTACTACATGTCCACCGGGGACCTCGAATTCGTCATGGAAATCCTGCCGACACTGGAGAAAGAGTACGAGTTTTGGGTCAAAAACCGACAGGAATGGTTCAAAGACAAGGACGGAGAGAAGCAGTTTCCGTATTATCAGTACAAGGCAAAGTTGAAAGTGCCGAGACCGGAATCGTATCGGGAGGACTTTGAGCTCGCGGAGCATTTGGAGACGGAGGAGGAGAAGATCCGGATGTGGAGTGAGGTGGCATCGGCTGCGGAGACGGGATGGGACTTTTCGACGAGATGGTTCTCGCAAACGGGCGATGAGAAACACAGGATGGACTCGATTAGGTATGCGTTTATGAATTTTAAATTTTTGATAAACCTAGAAAATAAACTGCCAAAAAACAAGTGAAATTGAGAGAAATTCAGTTTGAAACAGATTTTAAAAAATTATGATTTTTTTTCGAAAAAACCCATGATATTTAACATAAAAACTGACAAAAATTTGGAAAAATTTAATTTTTGAAACAACAAAAAAATCGAACTTTCTTTTTTTTTTAATTGGTCGAATAGAAATCTCAAATTGAAGTCAATTTATCAAAATAGAGAAAATAATTTTTTGAAACGGAAATTCTTATTTTTGAAAAAAAATGGTCAATTTCAGCCATTTTTGAGCATGAAAATGCCAGAAAAAATTGAAAGTTCAACTTTAAAAATCTAGGTCATCACGTGAAAAATGTAGGTCATCACGTGAAAAATGTAGGTCACCACGTGAAAAATCTAGGTCAACACGTAAAAAATCTAGGTCAACACGTAAAAAATCTAGGTCAACACGTGAAAAATCTAGGTCAACACGTGAAAAATGTAGGTCAACACGTAAAAAATCTAGGTCAAAACGTGAAAAATGTAGGTCAACACGTAAAAAATCTTGGCCACTTGTTATTTATTTTCACGTACCATTTTCCAGAACATGGAGCATCATCCCAGTGGACCTAAACGCCTTCATGTGTGCCAACTCCCGTATCCTGGCCAGTCTCTACGAAATTGCTGGTGATTTCAAAAAAGTCAAAGTGTACGAACAACGGTACACGTGGGCCAAGAGGGAAATGCGTGAGCTGCACTGGAACGAGACTGATGGAATATGGTGGGGATTTGGGGAAAAGTTTATGGAAAAAAGAAAAAATGGAATTTAATTTTAGAAAAATACATTTTTTTTTTCAATTTTAATCAATTTCAAAGTTTGATTTTCTATTTTCTGTTTTCTAGTTGGTTATTTTTCATTTCAAAAATTGTTTCCAATAAAAAAAATTAATAAAATTTTTTTAAATCCATTAATTCCAGGTACGACTACGATGTTGAGCGGAAGACCCACTCAAATCAGTACTACGTGTCCAATGCCGTTCCATTATACGCTAAATGTTATGATGAGGACGATGTGGCACCGCATAGAGTTCATGATTATATGGAGGTTAGTGATAAGGGATTGATAAGACAGACTTTGAGAATTTCAAATTTTTGAAGAAATTTGGGTGAAAATTGAAGATTTCCGGCTATTTTCAGTCCAAATTAATCAGAAATTAGTGATTTTTTAAACATTTGAAAATTTACTGTGATCGAACTGATTTTTGCAAAAAAAAGCTATTTTTCAGTAAAAAATAAGAAATTCTGCTTTCAAACACAAAAAACTGGAAATATTACTGAAAACTGATAAGAATTGCTGGAAAAGCTGTAGTTGCAACTGGAATTTTTTTTGAAAATTAAATAGTGATTTGATCAATTGATAACGCTGATTTTTATCAAATCTCTGAAATTTTCGAAACTGGGAAATTTTAGAAAAATCTGATTTTTTGGAACTGAAAATTTCAAATTTGAACTGTTCTTTGTTAATTTTTTTCTTGTTTTTTTTTCGCCATTCCTTATCACCTTATCACTTTTATCTTTTTCCAGCGCGAAGGTGTCCTAAAATACAAGAAGGGCCTTCCGACGTCTCTCGCCATGAGTTCCTCCCAACAATGGGACAAGGAGAACGCGTGGCCCCCGATGATCCACATGGTAATCGAGGGATTCCGAACGACTGGAGACGTGAAACTGATGAAGGTCGCCGAGACGATGGCCACTTCATGGTTATCAGGCACTTATCAGTCGTTTATCAGGACTCATGCCATGTTTGAGAAGTACAATGTGACGCCGCATACCGAGGAGACTTCTGGAGGTGGTGGTGGAGAGTATGAGGTTCAGGTAAGCTGGTTTTTGAAATTTGAAAAATTGAGAAATTGGAAAATTCAAAAAAAAAGACAAATTGAAAATCATGCTTAGCTTTCCCTAAAAAAACAAGAAAAAAATTAAATTAAAAAAAAAAATTTTTTTTCGAAAAAATCTGACATTTTGAAAATCACTGGAAATTTATTTATTTACTAGACTGTCCCGCCGGCTTCGCCGGCATTCCAGTCTAGGTTTTTTGACTCGGAGCCGGCTGCGCCGTCTCCCCGGAACGCCTTCGGCGTCCCGTGACCCCCACTTTCTAGAAATGAAAAAAAAGTGCGGACGGACGGACAAACAAACACACGCCACTAGAAACTTATATAATAAGAACTAGACTGTCCGGCCGGCTTCGCCGGCATCCAGTCTAGGTGTTTTGACTGGGAGCCGGCTGCGCCGTCTCCCCGGAACGCCTTCGGCGTCCCGTGACCCCCCACTTTCTAGAAATGAAAAAAGTGCGGACGGACGGACAGACAGACAAACACACGCCACTAGAAACTTATATAATAAGAATGATGATTATTCTTTTTGGAATTTTGAATTTTTTTTCAGAGATTTATGCGAATTTTGTCTGAATTGCGTTGTATGAATTTGCGAGAAAAAAAAATTTGGAAAAGTTTGAAATTTTTGTAAAAAAAATGCTTCAAAAATATCTGAAATTTTGAAAAATCGTGTAAAATGCAGTTTATCTAGGATTCTCAATTCGAAAATTGCATTTGGTAGGAAATTTCCTGCTGATCAACTAATCAGTTGACCACTTTTTGATAGCTTCACTTCTTATCAAGTTGTCATAAGAATTGCAAAAGTTATCCCAAGTTGTCATTGGGATCTGGAGTTTCACTGATAACTTGATAAGGAATGAAGATATCAAAATGCTATGAACTGATAAGATTATCAGAAAAGAATTTCCAATCGTCGGCACGTCTCGAATTGAACTTTGAACCAAAAAAAATTTTATTTCACTAAATTCTGAAACTGCAAAAAAATTTTTTTTCATTTTTTTTTTCAATTTTCCTGATTTTTTCCTTCCTTTTTCTCATCTTCTCCAATTTCAGACAGGCTTCGGCTGGACCAATGGAGTGATTCTGGACCTTCTGGACAAATACGGTGACCAATTCGCCTCCTCCCCGTCTTCCCCTTCGCCCCGACCCTTTTCAGCCCTGAATAGCCTGTTTCTAGTCGTGATTTTGTACTTTTTCGTGTAGATTTCGTCAATTAGATTGCCTTTTTTGTACATATTTTTATAATTGATTTTTTGTTGTAAAATCCCGATTTCTGTAGCATTTCCCACCCGCCATATTGCCTTACATCCAACCCAAATTTTACCAGTTTTTAAAAAATTCGATTTTCCCGGGTTTTCCAATTTGTATCAATTTTTCTGCATTTTCAGGTTTTTTTCCAATTTTTTGTGCTATTTTTCATGTTCTAGTCGCTTTTTTTCTGAAAAATTTAATTTTTTTTATAATTCAAATTTTTTTGAAAATTGATTTTCAAAATCCAGGTTGTTCAGCCGATTTTAATCTTTTTTTGGGATTTCTGATTTTTTTTTCAATTTTCTAGCTGTTTTTATGCATTTTTGAAGTTCTAGATGGGAATAACCGGCTTATGGAAAATCGTCGAACCGACAGCCACAGAGATCCCATTGGAATGTTTGGAGGGCAAGAAATTGGCGATTGGTAAGTGCGCTCTAGGGAGAAAGTTTGGGGAATTGGATTGTTGATCTGATATGGAAGAATTGAAATTGAAGAAAAACTGCGGGAATTTGAAAAAATTTGAAACAGCAAAAAAAATTTTTTTTTCACTGTTTCAAAAAATTGTTTCAGGCTATTTGGGCATTTTATGAACAATCGTAGTCTATTCATCGATGTTTCCAAAATCTGCAAAAAAAATATTTTAAAAAAATATTCCGAAATCTGCAAAAAATAGATAATAATTGACAAAAATTAATAAAATTTTTAAAAAATACTGAAATTTTTTTTCAAAAAAAAAATTGAATCATTTTCTTTCACTGTTACGAAAACTTTTTGCTTTGTATTTTTTTGAAATAGTAATTTGATAATGATTTCACAATCAAAAAAATTTTTTTTCAAATTTTTGAAATTGTGATTTTTTTCGTCAAAATCACCGCTGTTTCAAAAATGTAAAATTGTTGATTTTTGCAGAATTCACTGATAGTTATCATCAAATTTTACACAATTTTTTGTTTTTTTTTTCAAAAATAAAAAAAAAATCACTCTCTGGTTATTTTTTTTTTATTTTCATTTTTCAAACCAATTTTTACTGTTTGGAAAATTAGCAAATTCTAGAAATTTTCTCCATTCCAGTAATCACTTTCATGAGTTAGTAGCCCTTTTTTTTTTCAAAAATACATTTTGAAAATAACAAAAAATCCAATGAAAGTTTCCTAAATTTTTGCAAATTTTGTTTTTTTCTGTTTCAAATTAAATTCTAAAACTTTTGTAATCATGTTTTTCTCTATTTCACATGTCATTTTCGTGCCATTCCCTTTATTTCCCTCAATTCCAGACGTTTCGATCTGGATCTACCAAGCCCAACTCTCCTACCCCTCCGATCAACCGTATCCCCATCTGCGTCTCCTCGTCAATCGACTCTCTAAATTGTTATTTTATAAAATCCGTCCGATTTTCGTATTCGACGGGCCAGCAGTTCCAGAATTAAAAAGACAAGTACTGGAATCGAGAAGACAGAAACGGCAGAATGACGATGACTTGGTGAAGAATCCGAAGAAAATGAAGCAATTGAAGGAGATTGCCGGTGGACGGTTGGATGAGGAGAAGCTGCAGAAGACTATTCGGGAGGTAGGTGGGAAATGGGAAAGAGATTGGAAAAGAAAGAAAACTTTTGAAAAGATTTGGAGAACCTGGCATATCAGTTGAATTGAAATTGAAAGAGTTTTTTGAAATTTTTGAAACTGGAAAAAAATTTATTTTACGAAAAATTTTTTTTGAAAATTTTAATTTTGCGATTTTTGAGTTTTCATGAATTTTTACAATAAATATCCGAGAGAATTAATGAATTTTTTTGATTATTTTTATTTTCAGATAGTTTTGAAACTGAAATTTTTTTTTCTGTTTTTGAAAAATCTTTTATTATTTTTTTATATTTGAAAATTACTAACTAAGTTTTGTTATTTTCAAAATTTAATTAGAAATTTTTAAATTATTTTTTGAATCATGCAGAATTTATTTATTTCACAAAAAAATATTTTCTAAATTTAAATTGATTATTCTGATTTTCAGATAATTTTGAAACTGAAACTCTTTTTTTCTGTTTTTGAAAAAAAAATATTTTTTGAATTTTTTCTAAATTTTCAAAATCACTAAACTTTAGTTATTGATTTCAAAAATTCATAAGAACCTCCATAAAAATTTTTCAAAAACGAAAAAAAAATTCAGTTTCAAAACTATCTGATAATCAAATTTGTGACTGAACTGTGGAACGAAATTTTCTAAAAATCAATTTTTTTTTTGTGTAATTTTGAAACCGGATTTTTTAATTTTCTACAAAAACTCACTAAACATCCCGCATTCCCTTTTTATCAATCCTTATCACCTCTTACCATCATTTTCCAGGTTATCAGCCCCTCCAAAAAAGTGATCCTCAACGATGTCTACAAAGATATTCCAAGCACAAGTACTGATTATCGAGTCCCAGAGCCATCAACTGATCAGATGAATTATCAGTTGATGTCCGATTCATCTGGAGACGATTCTGGGGATTCTGATGAGGAGATACAGTTTATTCCGGAAAAAGAAGAGGAAATTGTCAAAAAAGAGAAGAAATTCGAAAATCCGCAAGCTGTTCGAAGGGAAAAAATTCAAAATCTCGTGGAAAAACGGGAAATCATGAGGAATTCTCGGTTGCATCCTGCAATGATTCCGGCCGATTCGAAGAATTTCAGCAGTTTTCAATTGCAGAGATTACTGCAGAGAGGAAGGTTGAATCAGGAGATTGAGCAGGTGGGTGAATTGGGAAAATTGGAGAAAAAATTGATAAGAATGATAAAAATTTGGCTCGGAGCGAGGAAGGGAGAGTAAAAACATGTTTTTAGAATTGGAATCTGGAATTTTTTGAAACTGAAAAGTTTAGATTTCATTTATGAAAGCTGGATTTTTTCTGGGAATTTTACAAAAATGAAGTTGTGAAAATTGGTAAAGCAGCAAACCAAAAATCAAAAATCAGATTTTTAGAAACAAGTTTTGAAATTTTTATGAAACGGAAAAAATGTTTTATCTTGAAATTAGAAAAAAACATTTTTTGTTCCAATTTTTTTTGAAAAAGTTTTGGAATTTACATTTGTTTATTCAAGAAGATAACGAAGGTATGTGAATTGGAAAATTGGGAAAACATTGATTTTGGAGAAGGTGAAAGAGTAAAAACATGTTTTTAGAAAATTAATTTGAAACTTTTTTGAAACGGAAAAGTTTAGTTTTTATTTTAAATAAAAGCTCTGTTTTGCTGAAAATTTTACAAAAATAAAATTGTGAAAATTGGTCAAACAAGAATTCAAAAATCGAAAATCAGATTTTTAGGAAAATTTTTTGAAATTTTTATGAAACGGAAAAATTTTTCATCTTGAAATTAGAAAAATGATTATTGTGGATCCAATTGTTTTCTGAATAATTTTCAAAATTTACAATTGTTTACTCAAGAAGATAAAGTAATTTTTCTACGAATTTTGAATATTTCTTCAATAAATGTTTTTTACTTTTGGGAAAAGTTGGTCAGGAGTGACGATTGTATTCTAGAAAAATTAGAGCGTGATCAGGTCAATTTATAGGATTTCCAGGATTTTTTTCCAGAATTTTCCATTCTAGTCACCTGACTTAGATGGAATGCACCCGAAGTGTTATACTCGGATTCCATCGGGACCAGGGGGGATCGAAAGGCCCTTGGTGGGGTAGTTCACCCTCAAAGGGAAACCTACCTTTTTTATATCAATACTCGAGATAAAAATTGAAATAGATATTTTCAACATAAAGTGGTACCCTAACTTTGAAAAATTTTATTTTCGTTAGTTTTGAAGTTTATGAGACGGTTAAAAAACGAAAATGTTGCAAATTGCTTTGTCTTTGCAAGAAAAATACGTGCCAGTCATGAAAAAATCACTCGACTTTTTTTCATACAAAAATGTAAAAATTTTTGATGCCTCAAAAACAGAAAACCCAAATTTTCACCACAAACTTTTTTTCTAACTATGCCTATCGTTTAGAGCGCACTTTGTTACGTATATTTGCCTCTTACGACCCCCGGGGCACTCCACTTTCAGGGGGTCAAAAATACCAAAATATGTGAAAAATCACAGTAAAATGGCTTCAAAAGTGACTTTTTTGCCGGAAATGATTAATTTTTTGTTTTGAAGAAGCTGTAGAGGCATACTAAACAACAGAAATCATATGAAACTATGACAAAAAGTCCAAAACATTTATTCTGGACCACTACGACCAAAATATTTGTAGCTGAAAGTCACAAACTAAATGTGACACACAAGTCTTCGTAACTTTGTTCAAAAAAATTTTTGAAATCAGCCTGTGACACGGATCGATAGGCAATTGATAGGAAAACATTTCATCAGTTGACTACTTTCCGAAATATTTTATCTTTGAGAAGCTACATGCATTTGAATGTTGGTTCATCAACTGATAATGTTCAAAAATTAGCACATTTTGGAATTTCAGCGAAAACTTGTCCAGCACCCCAATGATAAAAGATTCGAAAAAGTAGTCAACTGATGAAATGTTTTCCTATCAATTGCCTATCGATCCGTGTCACAGGCTGATTTCAAAAATTTTTTTGAACAAAGTTACGAAGACTTGTGTGTCACATTTAGTTTGTGACTTTCAGCTACAAATATTTTGGTCGTAGTGGTCCAGAATAAATGTTTTGGACTTTTTGTCATAGTTTCATATGATTTCTGTTGTTTAGTATGCCTCTACAGCTTCTTCAAAACAAAAAATTAATCATTTCCGGCAAAAAAGTCACTTTTGAAGCCATTTTACTGTGATTTTTCACATATTTTGGTATTTTTGACCCCCTGAAAGTGGAGTGCCCCGGGGGTCGTAAGAGGCAAATATACGTAACAAAGTGCGCTCTAAACGATAGGCATAGTTAGAAAAAAAGTTTGTGGTGAAAATTTGGGTTTTCTGTTTTTGAGGCATCAAAAATTTTTACATTTTTGTATGAAAAAAAGTCGAGTGATTTTTTCATGACTGGCACGTATTTTTCTTGCAAAGACAAAGCAATTTGCAACATTTTCGTTTTTTAACCGTCTCATAAACTTCAAAACTAACGAAAATAAAATTTTTCAAAGTTAGGGTACCACTTTATGTTGAAAATATCTATTTCAATTTTTATCTCGAGTATTGATATAAAAAAGGTAGGTTTCCCTTTGAGGGTGAACTACCCCACCAAGGGCCTTTCGATCCCCCCTGGTCCCGATGGAATCCGAGTATAACACTTCGGGTGCATTCCATCTTAGAAATAAAGATTCCTCAAAAGTTGCTCATTTCTTCCCCAAAAATTGCTCAAAAGTTGCATTATTCTTCAAATTTAGACCCTCAAAAAAGTATTCACGTGGGACATTTTTGAGGGTCAAGAAATGAAGAATAGTGCAACTTTTGGGGAGTTTTTGGGGAAGAAATGAGCAACTTTGGAGAAATCTTTAGGGAACCATTATTATTTAAGTCAAGTGGATAGAATGGAAAAAACTGAAAAAATTCCACAAAAATCCTAAAAATCATCCTGATCACGCTCTGATTTTTCCAGAATTTTCCAAGTTGATCACCTTCCCTTATCAATGAAACTTGATATTTCCGGTTTTCAAAATTCTATTTTTCTCCTCTACCCAATCTAATCAAAATTTAAAATTTTCACCCTAATTGACCTTTTTTTGTAACAAAATTTTCATGTTTCAGCTGGCCAAATCGTCAAACTCGTCTTCCTTATCATCAGCTGATAAGATCAATGTCACTGGCCCGGATGGTACTCGTCACGTGCTCCAATACGCATTTTCCGATGAAATCCAACAAGTTCGGCCACAGAATTCTCGGGAAATTGATAGTTTGTACCAGCAACCGAGTCAACTGGAAATGTCATTGGATTTGTTCAATGTTCAGGTGGGGAAAATTGGAAAAAATGAGGGGAATTGATAAAAAATGATAAAAACTAAAAAACAAGATGTTCACTGATAATAAAAAAAAGCTCTCAACTGATAGCTTGACTGATAAAATTTTTAAAAAAATCTAAAAATTATTTTTTAAAGCTGAATTATTTTTTCTGAAATTTTGAAAATTTTTCAAAAAAAAATTTTTTTTCCGATTCTTTAATTCAATTTTTTTTTTGGTAAATTGCCGATTTTCAGAATAAATTTGCTATATTAAAAATATTTTTTTTTACTTGAAAAAATCAAAAATTTTGAAAAAATGTTCAATTTTGCAGTACGGCGGCAAGGTTTATTCTCGAGAAGTGACTCCAGATGATATTCGAGAAGAAGTCGTGGAACGGATGGAGGAACGATTAGTTGATAAGAAGGAAACGGGATGGCAGAGTAAATCGGGAATGTTGGAAGTGATTGCAAGGAAAAGAGTTAGAGAACATTATGGGACCATTGGAGGGGCCGACGAGGAAGATGATAAGGATGAGAAGGATGTGGAGGGTAAGGTATTTTTTTTGAATTTATATGCAACATGGAAACTGGAAATTGATAAAATTGAAATTTTTCACTTTGAAATATATTTTTTGAAACTGAAAAAAATTTTTTTTCAAAATAGCTGATTTTTTCTAAGAATTGATAAGAAAAACTGAAGTTTTACTTTGAAGTTCCAATGGAAAAATGAGAAAAAGGAAAAAGATTCTGTAAAACTGGAAAAGTGATTTTTTTTTCTCGAAGTTTCATATACCATGAAGGACGAACTGAATAAGAACGTAAAAACAGTGAAAAATGGGTTTTTTGAAACTGTAATTTTTGAAATTCATGTTTCCTCATAAAATTTCAATTCACCAAAATTTTTATTTTTATTTTGAAGAATTCTGAACTTTTCAAAAATTTCAACTTTTTTGTTTGAAAATGCTTATTTTTTTACAGTTTCAAAAATATCCGACTTTGAAAAATTCTGTGTTAAGCTATTCTTTTTGCTTTATTTCGCTCCTAAAATTTTCTTTTTTACAATTTTTTTAATGTTTCAAAAAATATTTTTAAAATCTACAAAGACATTTTTTTTCACTACGTCCAATTTGAGTTCACAAGGGAAAATTGTGAGGTGATCAAATTGGGAAATTCTGAAAAAATTCTCAAAAATCCTAGAAATCGTCCTGATCACGCTAAAATTTTTTTAGAATATACTCGCCACTCCTGACCTAGATATAAAAAAATTGAGCGTGATGACGATTTATAGGATTTTTGAGAATTTTTTCAGAATTTTCCAAGTTGATCACCTCACAACCTTCCCTTGTAAGCTTTTTTCTCTGTTTCAAAAATAATCCAATAATTTTAAAAACACAATTTTTCTCTAATCTGTCATTTAAATAAGTTAGATTTCTCAAATTTCAAAAAAATCAAACTTAAAATGTTTATTTAAAAAATTAAAAATTATGTTTTTTTTTTCGCTGTTTCAAAAATTTCCCAAAACGTCCAGTGACGATTTATTTTTCATTGTGTCCATTGTGATAACTTGCTGAAAAAAATTTTTTTTTTCAAAAAACTAAATTCTCATCATTATTTCAAAGGAACATGAAATATGTACTTCAATAACATCATTTTTCTTATTTTCAAATTAGAAAAAAATTGAAACCTAAATTTTATTCTATAATTCAGAAAAAAAATTGTTTTTTTTTCTGTTTCAAGAATTCCCCAAAACCCGCAGTCACTGTTCATTTTTCATTGTATCAAGTTATGTGTCCATTATTGAAAAAATTTTAATTTCTTTTTTTTTTCCAGAACTTATCCCCGACGACGAACTCGCCCTTCAAGAAGCTCTTCTTGCCTCTGCTGCCGAGAAAATCGCCGCTTCCAAGTATCCACATCTCCAGAATCCGCCGGATTCTCAGGATTCAGAAGACTGGGACCCGCAACGCTACGACCAGCCGTCCACGTCATCAGCCACTCATCTGAATCCAGAATTCGTCCGTTTGAACTACGAAGAAGACGACAAGACCCCAGAGTTGTACCGTGACCTCCAGGAGTTTCTCACGAATTGTGGAGTCCCATGGATCGAGGCCCCCGGGGAGGCAGAAGCACAGTGTGTGGAACTGGAAAGGCTGGGACTGGTGGACGGGGTGGTCAGTGACGATTCGGATGTGTGGGCATTCGGGGTACGGCACGTCTACAGACACATGTTCGCCAGGAATAAAAGGGTGCAGAGATATGGAGAGAGGACGGCCAAGAACAAGGAGAATTTGGGACTTTTCTGTGAGTTTTTTAGATTAGGAACAATTTTTACAAAAAACCTGGTGGGTCTCGCCACGAAAAAGATTTTTTCCCAATTTTGTGTTACGGAATTCAGTTTGGATTGTGTGCAAACACCAGAAATCTCAAATTGCGGAAGAATTTTTAGCTACAGTAGTCTGAATTAAATGTTTTGTTTCAGTAGCTGTTGCATTTTCAGTGAACCGTCACGTAAAAGCGATGATTTTTAAGAATACAGTAACCCCAGAAATATTATTATTTATCTCCAAATCAAAGTTGAACTGTCGATTGCAATTCGTGAATTTTACGCTAATTTTGTGAAATTTGAAACTGGAATTTTTTTTGCAAAAAAAAAAATACAGAATTCTGATTTTTTCATCTATATTTTTTTGATTTTTGTCCTTATTTTAGGTTCTTCACTACAATTTGTAAGTTTTTCAAAAATTTTTTCGAATTTTGAAACTGGAAATTTTTTTCCAAAAAAAAAAAATAAAAAATTTAGAAAATAAACAGGAAATTATCAAATTTCCTTGATTGTTCGCTGTTTTCTGTAAAAAATTTATGAAAAACTGCGAATATCTGCGAAAATTTGAAAAAAAAAAACATTTTTTTCAGTTTCAAATTTATTTTTTATTTTTTAATTTTTTTCTCAAAAATCAGTGAAATCTTCATCGAGTTTTAACCCAATTTTTCTTATTTTCTCAATTATCTCAAATTTTTTCCAGGTCTCCAACGTGAAGATTTCATCTCGATTGCCCTTCTTTCCGGTGGTGATTATTGTCCTGGACTCACCAAGGTCGGAGCCATTGGGGCATTGGAATTGGTTTCGGAATTTGTGGAAAAAAGGGAAAAATCGGGAGAAAATGGAGGTGATCTGGAGAATATTGAGCAGAGGGTGAGTTGATTTGAAAAATTAGAATAAAATAAAAAATAAAATAAAGATTGAAAATTGAAAAAAAAAACTTTTTTTTGAAAATTTTTTTTTTAATTTCAAATTTAGTTTTACTCTTTTTTTTTCTATTTTTTCCCTAATTTCAATTATCAATTTATCATTTCCAGATCATGCGTCTCCTTGAAAAAGTCCGTCACCTATTCGTCACCTCACCAGATGAAGTCAGAACTGTCAGTCGGAATGCCATGATGCTTCGCCGGCACGTCACAGAAGCCAATGAGAATGAGATCATCGAAATGGTAATTTTTCTAAAATTTACAGGAAAAGTAGTGAAAATTCAAACTTTCTACATAAAAAAAAATAAGTGCAGCTTCAAAAATTAAAAAACTTTTTTTTTTTCAGTTTCAAATTTTTTGAAATTTTTTTTTATTTTTAAAAAATTTCAAAAATTCAAAAACCAATTTCTGCTTCATCTTCTCATTTTTTTTTTTGAATATTCCATGATTTTTTGGTGAAAAAATAAGATAAAAAGTTGTTGTTTCAAAAAGAAATTTGAAACATTTTAATTTCTCAAATTCATTATCACCACACCTCGCTTTCATTATAAAATTTTTCAAAAAAAATTGCAGAAATAATTTTTCAATTTTTTAAAAATATTCTTTCCATCCCTTACGTGAATCCCTACATTATCAAGAAAAGTTAAATTGATTTTTGAATGGAAAAAGTTCAAATTTCAAAATTGAAAAATAAACAAAATTAGAAAAAAAAAATTATTTTAATTTTTTTTTGAAAATTTTTCAGAAAATTATTTTAAAAAATCAAATTTCCCTCAAAAAATTATATGAAAACAGACATTCGATAGATAATTCTCTGCTCTACACTTTATCAGTTGATAACTTTCCAGCATAACTTTCCAGCTCTTCTCTCCTTATCAAGTTATCAATGAAATCCCAAAGTGTTCCCAGTTTTTAAAAAAATTAAATTAAATTAAAAATTGAATTCACAAAAAAAAACAACTACTAAAAATGCAAATTTTCTAAAAACAAAAAAAAATTTCAAACATTTCCTGTTTCAAAAAAAAAATTTTAATGAAATTTATTTTTTCAAATTCACTCTCCTCCAGTGAATCGATTCAAAAATATTTACTACAATGTTTTTTTTTTTGAATTTCTCCTTTAATTGAATTCTTATTTTCCAGGTCTGCTCAAACCGTGCCGCCGTGCTCGCCTACCTCCACCCCACCGTCGACGTCTCTTCGGAAAAGTTCCGATGGCGTCCGATGAACATCCAACTCGTCCGCCAACTCCTCCAACAACGCCTCAATTGGCCCGATAAATCGCAACGAAACGAGGAGAAAAACTCACTGGAAGCATTCGAAAAATGGAACACATTCCTGACTTCGGGAGGCATTTCCCAGATGAGATTGGATCGGTTTTTTGCTCAAAAACACGATGATTCGCTGGAATTGACGTGGTCGAAAAAGGTGAAAGAAGCATTGGAACGGATTGCGAAACGGACGAACGGAGAGCTGATTGAAGAGGAAATTGAGGTGTTGGAAGTGAAGAAAGCGAAGAAAAAGGAAGCGCCGAAACGAAGAGCCCCAGCTAAGAAACGAAAAAATGCCAAGGAGCCAGTGAAAAATGCGAGAAAAGTGGTGAAAACACTGAATTTGTCAGAGGAAAGTAGTGAAAATGACTCGTTTGATGATGATGTTGTTTAGTGATTTTACAGGGATTTTTTGGGATTTTCTGGGATTTTTCCAAAATTTTCAACAAGAAAAAATTAATTAAAAAAATTGAAAAAATTTTTTTTTGAAAATTTTAATTTTTTTCAATTTTTTCTTGGAATTCTCCTTGATTTTGATTTTACTGATTCCTACTGATTATCACTAACATAATGATGTTGCTTAGTGATTTTACGGGGGTTTTTTGTGATTTTTTCTGTAATTTTAGCGATTTTTTTTTAGAATTTTTCCAGAATTTTTGAAAATTTCCGGACAAAAATTCAAATTTTTGTAATTTTCCGGAAATTTTCCTACAAATAGTTCCTGGAATTTCCTCTGATTTTTCCATACTTGGAACTGTGATTCAAGCCATTTTTTGAATTTTTCCAAAATATTCAAAAAAAATGAATTTCAAAAATTTGAAAAAACGGAATTTTCACATCATTTTTCTTCGAATTTTTCCTTTTTTTTCTCTAGAATTCCCTTGATTTTTATTTTACTGATTCCTACTGATTGTCACTAACCTCTTTTCCTTTTCACTCACTTTTTTTCTCTGGATCTCTAATTTATTTATTTTTCCGAACAACTAAAAAAAAATTTTTTTTCAATTTTTTTGTAAATTTTATGTGAATGAAGGGTTTTTCTCTTTTTTGTTATTTTTTTGTAGATTTTTAGATTTATTTTTCTCAAGTTTTTATTACTTTTTGAACATTTTTAAATTTCAGGAATTTATGGGTTTTGGGACATTTTTAGCAGTGGGGCGCGTTTCTAACATTGCCAATTTTTTTGAAAATCTATTTTTATTTGATTTTTACCTAATCTAGCAACTCCCCTGTCAAAAACCCTGAAATTCCCGCAATTCCCAGCCGTTTCCCTCCATTTTCCCCTCCGTGGCCTAACTTTCGCCTCCTTGCAAAACCTAGGCCACTTGGATTTTTCGAATTTTTCCTCTTCAATTTTCCAGTTTTCACGGGTTTTTCGACGGAAAATGGCGGATTTCGGTGAAGGATCGAGTCATCAGATGGACACAGACCAGGTGAGTATTGATTTTTTGAAAAAAAAAGCAAAAACTCCCATGAATATTGATGAAAAATGCAAAAAATTGCAAAGTTTGCGGATTTCTTGAAAAATTAGCGGTTTTTAAAGCAAATCAGGTTGTTTTGGGAGTTTCGAGCAGTAAAATCAAGTTTTGAGCTTGAAAAACAGAGAAAAACAATCAAAATTGATGTAAAATAGCTAAAAATCGATTTTTTCCTCGATTTTCACTGAAAAAAGGGCAAAATTCAGGAAAAACAAGCTAATTTCGCAAAATTTCAATGAAAAAACAGGAAAATGTGAACAAAACACATAATACTTTAGGCTTCGGGGTAATAGCAGTGATTTAGAAAGAAAATTTCTTGAAATAGTGCTGAAACCGAAATTTTCACAAAAAATTGAAGTTTTTTAAATTAATTTTTTTCTCAAAAAAAAAAAACAACTGAAAAATATTACAATTTGTTCAAAAGCCAAAAAAAAAGTGTGAAAATAAAAAAAAATTGGCGAAAATCTGAAATTTTCCAGCCACTCCCAGCCGAAGAAGGCCAATTGGAGTGTACGAACATTGCGGATCTGCTGGTTTTCAACGAAACGTACGCGGAGATCATCGACTCGTCCATCGCAGTCGTCGACCAACAATTGGCAGAGAATCGCGAGAAACAGAAGCAGTTGAAGGAGGAGTACAGACTGTATGCCAGGGCGGATACGACAAAGAGGAAGGTTCCAGTGCATTTGTACATGCCGCCTTATTTTAAAGTAAGATTTTATTTCAATTTATAATGAAAATTCATTGAAAAACAAGATCTAATTCTAAAAAGTCTTTGAAAAGAACATTTTCATGTAAAAATCCCAAAAAAATTCATTTTTTCACTAAAAAATGACCTAGATTTTTCACGTGATAACCTGGACTTTTCACGTGTTGACCTAGATTTTTCACGTGTTGACCTAGATTTTTTTCACGTGATGACCTAGATTTTTCACGTGAACTTGACCTAGATTTTTAAAGTGGCCCAATTTTCACGTGATTTTTTCCAGGACGAGGCCGGAATGTGTCCCCCGATGAGTGCTGAAGCCCGCGAAAAACAGGAACTCAAATGGTTCGATCCACTGATGAAAGAAGAGAAAAAATGGACTCCGACCGAGATCAACATCCTCAAAAAAGCGGTGAAAGAGGCGATGATCGCTGATCAGATGCAGCCGTTTTGTTCTAGAAGGTGGGCGGATTTTTTTATTGATTTCGATTGAACGGGATTGATTTTAAAGTTTTTTGGGGAAACATTGAGAAAATTTTGGAACTGAAAATTTTTTTGAAAATAGGAAAAAAAAATTTCTGTTCTTGAAAAATTGGGTTTTTTTAAAGATCGATCAAAAGTGAAGGGATTGATTTTTATGTATTTCTGAAAAAAATTGAGAAAATTTTGGAACTGAAAAAATTAAAATTTTTGGAAATGTTTTTTTTTCAAATTTGATTTTTGAAAAATGCAGTGCATAATTTTTTCATTTTTAAAAATCTATAATTGAAAAATTGGGTAATTTTTTTCTAATAAAATTTAAAAAATTAATTTTCCAGAGACCTGCTCGTGTCTAAACTCAAAAACGCCGACATCACGACCACAAACCCGGAACGTCGTCAATGGACCAATGAACTGGAGGATCTGATGCGAAAAATCGCGTATATCAAGGACAAAAAAGACGAGGAAGTGCTGACGGCGTCAGCGGATTATTCGGTGGTTCCGTGGAATGCCGTGGCTAATGTTGATGTGAGTTTTGGAGGGGAATTTGAAGTTTATTTTTGAAATTCAAAAATCTATAAAATAAATCAATTAGGACGTATAAAAATTAAAAATGAACTGACTGATCAAAAATTAATCTTTAGAAACTGAAAAACATTTTTGAAAAATTTGAAACAAAATTGAATTTTTTCTATATTTTCTGTTTTTCAAAATTTTCAAAAATCTGAATTTTTCTCCATTTTTATAATTTTTAAATTTAAATTTCAACAGAATTTATAAAAATCAAAGCGTTTTTTTATTCAAAAATTTTGAAAACAATTTTAAAAATTGTAAAAATTCAAAAAAAATTGAAAAATTTCCTGTTTCAATTTTTCAGAAATTTAAATTTATTTCAAGTTCATCAATTTGTTCTTTTTGTTCCTATTCATTACTCAAATTTAGCTTTTTCTAATCAGTGATAACATTTATCAGCCCCCTTATAATTCCTTATTATTTTTTTTCCAGCTAAAAGGCACTCGTACCGAATGGGCCGTCAAATCCAAATGGAACAACGAGTTGAACCCGAAATGGAACAAGGCACCGTGGGGCGAAGATGAAATCGAGAAGCTGAAGACACTGCGGGAATCGCCCAATTTCACGTCGTGGCAGATGCTCGCATTGAATCTCGGAACCAGTAGAACGTCTTATCAGTGCATGGAGAA
Organism: Caenorhabditis becei; assembly: GCA_900536315.3. Classification (NCBI taxonomy): domain Eukaryota; kingdom Metazoa; phylum Nematoda; class Chromadorea; order Rhabditida; family Rhabditidae; genus Caenorhabditis; species Caenorhabditis becei. The sequence continues at coordinate 323,774 of LR539436.1, read as the reverse complement.
GTACAAGACCAATGTTGCGCAACAGTCCAAGTGGGTTTTTGGGGGAATAAGGGGTTACGGTTTCAGAAAATGCAATTTTGGAGTTTTGAAAAATACGAAACTAATGATCGCCACAAAACAAATTTTGTTTTCAAAAAAATAATAATTAAAAATAGAAAAAAAAATATTTTTTTCAGTAAGCTCACAAAAATCCCTGTTTCAAAAATGTTTTCTAGCTTCCAATAATTCAATTGCGGGCATAGCTGTCCCAAGTTGCGGGCGACAGTGATTGAGCATTGCCCTTACCAAAAAAAAGTTTGCAGTGTTCGGTGCCTAGCCCTTCCATTTTTTTTCTCGGGTTCCTGGCATGGTTTTAGAAACGTGTGCAAATTTGGGAGGGCGTAGCACCAAACACTTCAGAAAAATTTTTCAAATTTCAAATCGGCCCACTCCGGGACTGCTATGATTGCGGGATAGAATTTTTCTGTTTAAAAAAATGTATATTTAAAATTTTGAGAATTGTGAAATCAATAAAGGAATGGCAAAACGTTCTTTTTCTAAAAAAAACATGAAAAATGAAAAATCTCCAACGCTATTTTTTTGGTAGACCCAAAAAATTAATTTTTTTCAAAAATAGAAAACCCGATTTTCATGAATTATTATTTTCAATTTTGCTTCAAAATTTTTGAAAAATTCAGGAATCAGCAATTATGTTTGATTATTGTTCTTATAATTTTTTACAGTTTCAAACATTTTATTAAAAAAGTGTAAAAATCTAGTTTTTCAGTGCTTCGTACACAGCTTCAAATAATTTCTAGTTTCGAAAAAAATTAGTTTTTCGAAAATTTAAGCCGATTAAGCCATTTCATCATTAAATTTATGTAAAATATCAAAATTCGAAGTTTTTATTTTCTGAAAGTGCGTTTTTTGAACCAGATTCCTGAAGAATTTTTCGAAATTCACCTTATTTCTGCAGAGAATGGACGCCTGACGAGGACACGAAACTGATTGCGCTGACCAAATTGACGGCTATCAACGGACAAATCCAATGGGACAAAGTGGCGCAGTTCATGCCGGGACGGACCAGACAACAAGTCAGAACTCGCTTCTCGCACACTTTGGATGCCACTGTCAAACACGGACGATGGACTGATCAGGAGGATATGGTGAGTGGACTTATTTTGAAATTTAAAAAATGGGAAAATGAAATTGAAAAAAAAAATTTTTTTCCGTTTCAAAAATTGTTTTTTAATTTTAAAAATGAAAAATATTTTAAAGGAATGCTCCACCCTATTCCAAAGTTTGGCTGATTTTCACAAAAACGGGTTCATTTCGCCTTCCTTATTCCCATTTCATCGTTTGTTTGGAGAAAAACGCATTAGTTTCAGCAAAAATCGCATTTTTGTGCGACCGAAATTCAAATTTGAACCGCGCGGGCTTTTTGGTGCAGCACCAAAAAGCGCGCGAAAACGCCCCGCGTTTGAAAATATTTCGCATTTTTGGCTACGTGGCAAGCGCTGGCACACAAAATCGACTGAAAACGCATAAAAACTGTATTTTATGACTGAATTCAGCATCTGGCACTCAAAAAACATGCAAATTGTGGATTTTTGAAAATTTTCGTCAAATTGGCGCGAAAATTTTGAAATTCAAATTTGAATTTCGAAAACGCAGGGTAGGGCTATTTTTCAATTTTGGATGAAACCAACATAAGAGTACACTAAATCGAGTATGGCGAATTTTTTAGGACCAAAATCTCAGATTCGAAAATTTGGGTGGAGTATTCCTTTAAAACTACGATAAATGAAAAACTTCAATGTTCTCAAAATTTCACAAAAAATCAGGAAATTTTTTTACTGTTTCAAATTTTCTTTTTTAAAAATCAAGATTCAGTGAGCTTCAATATGTTAGGCGTCTCATTTAAATTTCATTTTTTTTTTAATTCCGAAAAATTGAATTCCCCCTTATTCCCCTATTTCCAGTTGCTGATGTGTGCGGTGTCCCGTCACGGAGCCAAAGATTGGGCCAAAGTTGCGACGGCCGTCCAGAACAGAAACGACTCTCAATGCCGTGAACGGTGGATGAACGTGCTGAACAGATCGGCGCACGTCTCGGAAAGGTTCACTTTGGCCGAGGATGAACAGTTGTTGTATGCTGTGAAGGTGTTCGGAAAAGGAAATTGGACAAAATGTCAGTTGTTACTGCCAAAAAAGACGGCGAGACAGCTGAGAAGACGATATGTTCAGCTGATTGCTGCCAAGTTGAGGGTGAGTCCTTTTTTTACGTAAGAAAGTTGGGAAAATTAGAAAAAATTGAATTTTTTAATTGAAAAGTATAAACTTAGTTTCAAAAAAAATTGGCTCTTTAGAGTTATCAATTTCTTATTTTTGACATGGAGAAAGGTCTGATTAGTTTGACAGAAATTGAATTAAAAAAGTGGTTTTCGTGAAACTGGATTTCTGGTTGTCGGCATTACTGGAAAAAATAATCATTCTTTTAGAAGAAATTCGACTCTTTGATTTCAATGTTTTTTCTGAAAAACTGCGTAATTTAGTGATTTTTGTGTCAAAAATTATTTTTTTTGGTTTCAATCGAATTTTATCAATTTTTGAGGTTTCTGGAAGTTTCAATAACGGTACCGGTCCTTTTTCAATTTTTTTAATTTAAAATTTAGTGATAAACTATTATGATTAGTTGGGTGTTATCAACAAATTTTCAGCACAAATTTCGTCTAAAATCTGTTTAAAAAAAAACAAAAATGTTGTAAATTGAAAAATTCTAGTTTTTTACAAGAAAAAAATATTCCAGTTTCTGAAATTTATCTAAAAAATCTCCATTTCATTGATAGGAGTTGATAGAACACTATTATTTCTCTAATTTTCAAAAAATTCGCCACTTTGTCAATTTTCAAATTTTTTTTAACAGTTTCAAAAAAATTTCAAAAAGTTCCAGTCAATTTTCAGTTGATCCTCCTGATATTCTATACAAAAAAAAACATTTTCCAGACAGTCGCCGGTTTCTGTAATGCTGTCGATGCGATGAAAGGCGGACGTCGTGCTCCAGAAGACGTGGAGTTGGATCGGGAAGACGAGAAAGAAGCGGCGCTGATTCCCAATGAGCTCATGATTGAGGTATGATTTTTTGGGAAAATTTGGGAAAATATGGAATAAAAACAAAAGAAAAAAAAATGAAAATCACGAAAAATCCATTTTTAATTTTATAATGATAGCATCAATTGATAACAACCTCATTTTCTTATCAGACCTATCAAAAACTGGCTCTCGAAATGCCGGAGCTGAACGAGACGCCCGATGAGTTTGTGAAACGAGTCAACGACGTCGAGAGACCCGTCTCTGCAAAAATCCGAGTGATAAAGAACCGTCCGGACTGGCCCATTATCACTGCGGAAATTGATAAGATCACTAGAAAGCACCAGCAACAGGCGGATATCGACGAGGAGGTCAAGGCCAACAAGGTCTTGCAGACTTTGAAAATCACTGAAGTGTGAGTGGCTTTTCAAAAAAGAAATTGAGAATGCAACATCTAAATCCTGAAAAGACGTCTGAAAATGTTATCATTATCTAAATTCCTTATCGATTGGTCCAAGAACGGCGAAAAACGGTTGGAATTGGGCAAAGTTAGGGTTGAAAGTGCTCAATGGGACGGTACGGGATCCGGAATGAAGTGAGAGATAAGGGACTGATAAGGGATGGAACACGAGAGACGCAGAGACAAGATGACATTTATAATCTCACGTGAATAAATACTTTTCAGAGAGGATTCAGAAATGAAGGAGTTGCTTCAAAATAGTCCAACTTTTGGGGAATTTCTGTGGAGTTTTTGGGGAAGAAATGAAGAATTTTTGACCAAGTTTTGAGGAATCACTATTACTAGGTGTGGAAAATTCTGAAAAAATTCTCAAAAATCTTAAAAATTGTCCTGATCACTCTCCAATTTTTCTAGAATACACCCTTCTCTCCTGACCTGGATATGGTGACCTAATTTTCCAGAAGACGTCTGAAAATTCAGACCTAGAAAAAATTTAAGCGTTATCAGGACGATTTATATGATTTTTGAGAATATTTTCAGAATTTTCCATACTAGCATGACCTAGTAATATTGATTCCTCAAAAGCTGCTCGAAAATTCCCCATTTCTTCCCCAAAAACTCCCCAAAAATTGCACAATTTCTTCATTTCTAGGGTCATTTTTGAGGGTCCAGAAATGAAGAATAATGCAACTTTTGGGGAGTTTTTGGGGAAGAAATGAGGAATTTTTGTGGAATTTTTGAGGAATCATTATTTTTAGGTCATGTGACCAGAATGGAAAATTCTCGAAAAAATTCTCAAAAATCCTAAAAATTGACCTGATCAGATGGAAAAACATATTTTTCTGTTCCAAAAATGAAACACTAAAAAACCAGGTCTTTTTCAAATCATTAGTCCCAAAAATAGATAGGTAATTCAAATTTTCAAAAATAAACAAGTCGAAGTTTTCTTCTTTTCCAGTGACATCCGCTACATGATCGAACGAAGCAAGACGATGGCCCGTTACTACATTGCCAAGAAACACCGAAAAAACGTGGATCAAATGGGCGGTCGGGTGCGTCCGGTGAAGATCTCCGTGGATTCGCTGCCGGTTCTGGAAGCGGACACTCCGGAAGACGAAAAGATCATGAGACTCGTTGAGGCACTCACTGGAAGCATCCGGAAACACGACGTTGTACTGTGGGGAAAGAGTTTCTGGAAGGAGTTCAGACATCATTCTGCACAACAGGCTGAGCGATTTGTGCAGATGGTGAGTGGGAGAGAGGGGGGGGGGGGTTTGGAATTCTCAAATACAGAAAAAAGAGAAATTGAAGTTCCAGAATTTTCAGCAGTTTTTCAAATTTTTTTGAAACAGAAAGGAATTTTTTTGGAGTTTGAAAATAAGCATTTTTAAATTATTTTTTAAATTTTGTAGTGTTTTTTTATTTAAAAAAAAAAATGGAAAATTCGTAATCTTATCAGCAAAAAATCAGGAGTATTTAAAAATTGAAAAATAAATTATTTAAAAAATTTTAGAGAAAACATACTTTTTTTGAAATTTTTTTCCAAAAATTGTGTGTTTTTTAATATTTTCAATCAAAATTTCATTATTTTAATTTTTGCAAAAACGGGAAAAATTGAGAAATCTGGAAACTGATTTTTTAAAAAATTTTCTTAAAATTTGGGTTTTTTGAAATTTTTTATATAAAGAAAACGAGCAAAATTGAATTTCCCGTATTTTCAGCAATTTTTTCAAATTTTTTGAAAGAGAAACTAATTTGTTGAGTTTGAAAAGAGGCATTTAAAAATTTTGAAGAATTTTAAAGTGTTTTTCATTTTGAAAAAAATGGAAAATTTGTTATGTTATCAGCAAAAAATAAAGAGTTTTGAAAATTAGAAAAACGAAAAAAATTATTTCTAAAAAAAAACAGATTTTTAAAAAAATTCGAAAAATTGTGTATTTTTAATCGAAATTTAATTTTTTTTTAAATTTTTCAAAAGCGGGAAAACTGGGAGTTACTGAAAATTAATTTTTCTAAAATTTCCTAAAAATCAAGAAATTTAATGGTTTTTGAACTTTTGAAAAAAAAAATTTTCAAGATTATTCAATATTTTTATCATAGTTGATAATCTTGAATTGAGCAATGTCAATTTTTCTAGAAAATCTCCAAAATTGGGAAAAATCAGCATTTTATTGTTACGAATTGTTTGGATTTATTTTGAAACAAGAGTTGATTTTTTAATTTAATAAGACATTTATTTCGGGTAAACAATTGGGTAAAATATGAAATTTAAACAAAAACACAACAAATCCATTCGTAGTCGGTTCCTTTTCACTTGTCAAACCTGAAAAAAAAGTTGAATTAATTTTTTGATTCTAAGATTTAGCTCACCTTCTCTTCCTTTTGACCACACCTACCTGAGAGTTCCAGAGGCATTTTTCATTTTTCATTCTGAAAATATGAAAAATAAAAAAAATGAGAATTGATTTTTTTGAAAATTCAGAAGCTTATCAATCATCAAACTTATCAACTGAAAATTAAAAAAAATAAATTTGGTTTTTTTGAAAAATCAGAAAATTCTGTTGTTTTTCAAAATAATCTTTCTCGAAATTCCCTTATCAAAGCTTATCACTAACCTTTCTCATCTAGGCTGAGGGTATCACTCAAACTTTGGACATCTTTCCAAAATCTAAAAAGGCCCCCTACTTTGTGTTCTCAAACTTGTTCATTCTCCATCCTGAAAATAGGAAAAATTAGAAGTTTATCACTTATCAGTGATTATCACTCACCTTTTCCATCTGGTCTTCTATGTGTTACTCAAATTTGAGTTTTCATTCCAAAATTTGAAGAAAATTGATAAAAAATCAATTTTATCACTTTTTATCACTTACAAACAACTATTCGCTTTTGTGTTTGCTGCTCAAATTTGAGACTTACAAGAGTTTTTTTACCTGAAACATTATTATTTTTTTAATTCAGAATTAGTACTTACATTTCTATCAGCTTATCATTTTTTTAATCAGCTATCAGCAAAAATAAAATAAAATACGTATTAGAAACTTCAGAAAAATCGGAGAAGTCCACCTTCTGGCGGACACAAATTGTGGGAATGACGGGAGAATTCGGGCGCCGGTGATAAGAAGAGTGATAAGGAGGGCGCAGAGAAACGGAGAGATAGTGTGTGGGATGGAGAGACGCAGAGAGGTTAGAGAGGGGAAAACAGTGTAATAAATCATTGCCGTTGGATGGGTTTTGGTTTTTCGACGTCATTGGGACAACTGTTCAGAAGGATTGATAGGGAGTGATAAAAATAGAATGGATGGATTTACGAGAGAATTGTGAGAGAAAAGTTGGTGGGTCTCGCCACGAAAATGGTTTCTGGCTCGAATACGGGCTTCTGGACAAGTTTTTGGCACTTTTTTGATGGAAATGGGTAAAATAACGGGAATTCAGCCATTTCCAACCAAATTTTAGCAGTTCTCACTGAAATTCTCAGGGAAATTCGAGTTCTTGGGAAAAATAGCGTGAAATTACCCAAAAAGAAATGTTTTTGCACTGAAATTAGGTGGAATTTGCTGGAATTTGGCTGGAAATGATGGAATTTCCCCATTTTCATCAGAAAAAGTGCCAAAATTTTGTTCAGAAGCCGTATTCCAGTCAGAAACCATTTTCGTGGCGAGACCCATCAGGTGCGGGACAGCAATAAAAATTTTACAAAATCTGGTTGGAATCTAATTCAACAATGATAATAGTTTCAAAAAAAATTGTCACAGATGTGATTTTTTTGAAACTGAAATCTAAAATTTTGGGAAAAAAAAAGTTTTTTTCTGTTTCCAAAAAATTCAAAACTTGGATTTCATGGATTCATGGCTTCTTGAAATTCAAGAAATAGCAATATTTTCTCACTAATCAATAATCACCTTGTCACAAAAATTATCATCAAAAATTGAAGTGTTTTTCTAGAAACAGAAAATTGGAAAATAGAAAATTACTGATTTTTGCAAAAAAATTTTCTGTTTCAAAAATTAACAATTATTTTTTTGTGATCTCATGAATCAGTCTTCTCAATATTTTTAACACCTCTGATTTTAAAAATTATCAGAGAATTGAGTCAATTGAAACTAAAAACTAAAATTTTGGTAGAAAAAAATTTCAAAAGTGAATTTTTATGACTCTAAAAATTGTTGAGATTTTGGAAGAAGCAATATTTTCTCACTTATCAATAACCAACTGATAAGGAAAATTATCATCAAAAATTGAAGTATTTTTCTAGAAACAGAAACAAATAAAATGGAAATTTACTGAGAGCAATATATTGAAAAAAAAATTTGCTGTTTCAAAAATTGAAAATCAATTTTTTGTGATTTTATTAATCACTCCTCTCTGAATTTGAGTTTAAAAACTAATTTTTTCGATTTAAAACATTGTTTCTATTTTTTTAAAAATTCCGGGAAAAAAATTACGGAAAATGTAGTGTTTCACAAAAATCTTTTATCAGTTTATCATCAGTCCGTCATAATTTATCAAACGCATTCCCTTTTTCCAGATGCTCCACCAAAAATCGTCAGAAGTGGCCCTCTGGCGTCTCAACGCCGATCCATCGACTCCCCGTCCCGCCAAAACGACTCTTCCGCCCTCCGGAGCCACTTTTGACATGCTCGAAATGATCAAAAAAGCGAGATTCGGACTGAACAGACTCGCCGCTGAACACTTCTTTCCGGTGGATGTTTCATTGGAAAAACAACCGGAATTCACGAATCGAGATAGGGAAAAATTGGGTGGTGAGAGACGGATGAACATTGGGTTGAGCGATCAGATTACCAATTCAAAGGAGTATGCCAATTTTTATGTGAGTCTAGGGAATCTGAAACAGTAACAAAAAATGTAATTTTTTAAATAATTTTTAAAATTTTTTTCTATTCCAAAATGTTTTCAAATTATCAGGAATCATTTTCTTTCTGCTAGAAGCGATGTCAAAATACCAAAAAAAAATCAAGATTGTGGAGGTCGTAGGTAAAATTGGAAAATTCTGAAAAAATATAGGAAAACCGGATAAATTGACCTGAATCCAGAAAACAAAATTTGGGAGATGGATGGCCTTTTTGACTTAGTTATGATGACTCAAAGTGCTTTTTAGTACTGAAAAAGCAGCGGGGCTCGTTTTAAAAATAGAGGAAAATGAGTTTTGCATGAAATTAGCACTGCTTTTTCAGCACTGACAAGCACTTTGAGGCATCACAGCCTGGTCAAATCTGGCCATCTATCTCCCAAATTTTGTTTTCTGCGGTCAAGGCGATTTATGCCGGTTTTCTTATATATTTTTTTCAGAATTTTCCATTCTGGTCACTTGACCTAGTAATAATGTGATTCCTCGAAACTTCCTCAAAAATTCCTCATTTCTTCCCCAAAAACTGCCCAAAAGTTGCATTATTCTTCATTTCTAGACCCTCAAAAATGATCCCAGAAATGAAGAATAATGCAACGTTTGAGGAGTTTTTGGGGAAGAAATGAGGAATTTTTGAGGAATCATTTGGAAAATTCTGAAAAAATTCCCGAAAATCCGATAAATCGTCCTGATCATACTCTGATTTTTCTAGATTACACTACACACTCCTGACCTAAGTAAATTGAAAATTAATTTTGTATTAGAAACTCAGTGGTGTTTTTTCTGTAATAATGCATTTTGAAAAATTTGAAACAGGAATTTTTCTTTTAATTTTTAATTTTTTTTTCAATTTTGAGTTTATTAATTATCCAATTCTTTCAGGCCAGAATGCGCACAATCCTCCTGGAACCGATGCGTTGTCAGTTCTCTCGTGAGACTGCCGACGAGGAACGTGCGCGTCTCCAGAGAGAAATCGACACCGAGTCCCGAGCCACTGAAGAGGAAGCCGTTGCAGCTGGAGAGTTGAAGAAACCGCCGAGGGGCGATGATGCGAATCAAGTGACACCTAGCTCAGTGGCGAAGCTATTGTCGGTTAGTTATTCGGCCAATTTTCAAATTTTCAAATTTTTTAAATTTTTTAAAAATGCATGATTTTAATGTGGAATCTGTGTGATTTTTCCAATTTTTTCCGTTTTTTGAATTTCATCGTACTAGACCAATCAAGTTGAAACTTTCAAAATTTGTTTTCAATTTTTAGTGAAACTGCAATTTTTGAATTGAATTTTTTTGAGGAACAGCAAATTCAAAGTTCAGTTAGAACCGATTTTTGAAAATCTCACTTTTTTTTAATTTCAAGATGTTTTTGAATTCGAAATCCGTAAAAGGGCGATTTTCTGTAATCGGGTCTCGCAGCAAAAAGCGAAAAAATTGTGCTGTGTCCAAAAATTTCGCCCAAAAATTTCGTAAGACAGTGATGAAAAGATTTTACTGATAAATCTGATAATTTCAAATTTACGTTCTCAAAAAAAATATTTTATAGTTGAGAAATGTTCTAGAAAATAAATCCAACCGGTAAAGCGAACTTATTGATCAATTTTTAAAAAATAAACATTTTCAAAATTTCTGAAACACAAAAGAAAACTTTTTTCTCGAAATTGGAAAAATTGATTTTTTTTTCAAAAAATCAAAAATTCAGTTTCAATTATTCTTTTCATTTCTCCATTTTATAAATTTTTTAATCATAGATTTCTTTTCCAAATCAATATTTCCCCAATTTTCCAGGACGGAATTCGAATCGACACTTCTGAATTGTTGGAAGGACTCGAGACGGATGTGGCCGAGAAGATTCTGCAGAAACGACGAATTGTTGATGTACGTTTTCTTTGGTGATTTTTGACATTTAAAAAAAATTAAATGATAAGGTGATAAATCAACGGTGATCAGTGATAACTCACAAAAAAGCAAAAAAAAATTTCCAAATTTTTTTTATTTTTTGATTTTTGTTTGAGTTTTTTGAAAAAGTTTATATAAAACAGTGATAACAGCCTTCCTTATCACTTATCACTTGACATTAATTTTTTGCAGACCATTGAATCAATGGCGAAAAAGCCGAGAGCCGCTTCTTCGATGGGACACGTCTCCATCGATTCGGACGGAGAAACCGAAGTGAGAAGTGTCCGAAGCAGTGTTCCCAGGGATTTGGAGGAAGACGTCGAAGAGGAAGAAGAAAAAGATGATAATGATAAGGAGTGATAAGGGACGAGGATTTAAAAAGTCCCCAATTTTTCTGGAATTTTTTCTGATTTTTTTCCAATTTTTCTGGGATTTCTTAGGATTTTTTGGGATTTTTCCAAATTTTTCAACTTTCCAAATTGAAAATTTCGCCAAAAATATTCAAAAATTCAAAAAAAAAAAAAATCAATGAAAAATTTGGAAATTTTCAGAAAATTATGATTATTTTTTTTCGAAAATGTTCTAATTTTTTCGAATTTTCCAGGATTTTTCCAAGTTTCAAAGTTCAAAATTTGGCCAAAAACATTCCAAAATTCAAAAAAAAAAAATCAATGAAAAATTTGGGATTTTCAGAAATGTCTGAAATTTTTTTCAGAATTTTTCTATTTTTTTCCGAACTTTCCAGGGTTTTTCCAATTTTATGAATTCAAAATATTGCCTAAAAATATTTTTAAAAATTCAAAAATTTTAGGATTTTCCCTGATTCTCCCTGTTTTTTTTCTGGTTTTTTCCATATTTCACCCCTTTTCCCCTCTTTTTTCCTAGATTTATAATTCTTTATTTTTTGAGCTTTATCATTTTTTCTACTCAATTCTTCCAATGATCTCTTTTTTATTTCACTTTTTCTGATAATGTTTCATTGTCATTATCACTACCATCATCTGTTCCATTTTTCTACTGTTTTTTTCCCTACGGCTCTATTGTTCTTCACCGGTTTTTTCTCCTGCCAAAATTATGGTTTTTATATGATTTTTTAAATCAAAATCCAATTTTTAAAAATTGTTCTTATCACCTTATCAATAGGAGCGATTTCCCAAATTTTGTGTCATTTTCGTTTGAAAAAAAAAACATTTTTTTTGAATTTTCTGAACTTTTCCTTTTTTTGTGATTTTTTGATTGGTTTTCAGCCAATTTTGTTATCTTTTATCTTATCATTGATTCACTTCTTTTTTCTTATCACTTACCTTATCAGCCAAATGGATCCAATCGATGAGGCCGAGAAGCGACGATTCGAAGTCGAGTGCGAGTTCGTTCAGGCACTCGCCAATCCGAATTATTTGAATTGTGAGTTGATTAGTGATAAATTGATAAAAATGACAAGAAATGGGAAGAAATGCGCTCCATTGATAATTTTTGAAAATTGAAAAAAAATGTTTTTTTTTTGAATTTTGGATCTAGTTTTTTTTTCCATTTTCCTGATCTTTTTATCACTAAACCAACTGGAATTGATAAATTTCTTATCAGTACACACTGATAAAAATATATTCCCCTCAATTCTTGCAGTCCTGGCTCAACGTGGCTACTTCAAAGAGGAGTACTTTGTCAACTACCTCAAATACCTTCTCTACTGGAAGGAACCACAGTACTCCAGGTATTATCACACTTTTATCAGTTCCCTTATCACTTCCTATCATTTTTTCAGATGTCTCAAATTCCCACAATGCCTTCACATGCTCGAAGCGCTTCAAAGTCAACAGTTCCGGGATTCGATGGCTTATGGTAAGAGACGGGGTTCTAGCTGGAGGGTTTGTTATCAGTTATCAGTCTTTGTGATAATTTTCTAACTAGTCATTAGTTGGTTGTCGCTGTATTGGATAATTAAAAAAAAAGATTTTTGAAAACTTTTGAAACTGAATTTTATTTTTCATTTTATCAAAATTTCTGATTTTTTCGGAATTCTTATCACTGATAACTTGTCAGTTTTTGAGTTGAATACACTATTTCGTGAATACTTTTTCTCATTTTTTTTAAATATTGAAATTTTTTGAAACTGAATTTGTTTTTTCTTTTTTGGAAAAGTATTCAAAATTTTTTAATCACTGATTAATCAACTTATCAGTCGGAAAATATTGATTGATAATTGAGAAAATTGCAATAAAGACGAACGAATATTGTTTCAAATATTCAAAAAAAAAACTTTGAAAAGTTTTTAAAACTGAAAAAAAAAATTTTTTTTTGAAAATTAGTAAAATGCTTGAAACTATTTTTTATTATCACTGATAACGCTCAAATTTGTATTGACACATGATTCCAATTTTATAATGGATTTTTTCACTTGTGAACTGATTTTTTTGTAAATTAAAAATGTGTAAAATTATATTTTGAAACTGAAAAAAAATTTCAATTTTTTAATCACCAGTTATCACTTGCTCAATTTTGTCTTAAATTCTAATCACTAAGATAATGGTCATCCTCGAAAAATGATATCAATTTTTGAATTTAATAATTTTTCAAAAATAATTATTGAAACTGCAAAAAATTTTTTTACTAATTTCCAACTTTTTTCAAATTCCTCTTATCACCCTTATCACCTTTATCTCTTCAGGCCCCAGCGCGAAATTCGTCGAAGACCAAGTGGTGCTGCAGTGGCAGTTCTACCTGCGGAAACGACATCGTCTCTGCATGATGCCCGAGGAGGAAATCGAAGAAAAAGAGGAGGAAAAGGACGAAAAAATGCAAGAGGAGGAGGAGAAAAAGGAGAAAAAGACCGAGGAGGAGAAGAAAAGCGATCAATAAATTATGTAAAAAATTTGAAATTTTTGAAAAAAATTTTGGAAAAAAATCCCAGGAGAAATACTCGAATTCATCTAGAAAAACATAAAATATGGGATGGGTCTCGACACGAAAAAAGCGGGAAATAATTGAAATTGAAAGAAAGCAATGATATCGATTAGTATCGGAATGATAATTGTAGTCCATTTACAAGTATAATCAGTAGAGCTCTTATCACTTCTTGCCACGTGGCATCACTGTCGCATCATTGACAAACGTCTGATTGCGGAACGCCGTTGTCTCGAGAATCGTGGATTCCGTACAGTCCGCGGCGGCACGGGACGCGGAAGCCTTGCGGAAAGCGGTGGCCGAGGAGAAGACGAACACGTAGATGGTACGGTAGGAGGAGGAGAACAGGCTGAAGTCCTCGGGGACCACTGCTGGGAAGCCTTGGTCCACTGGACGGGCGGGCTCTTCGTCGGCGAATCGGAAGGAGGTAAAGTCGAGAGAATCGACTGGTTGGTGACGGGAGGATTGGGTTTCCAGCCTAAATTCATGGAAAATGAATAAATTCAGGGCATTTTCACTATTTTTATAAAAAATTGATCCAGATTTTTAATTTTTAATGTTTTGGAATTTTTTTTTAAGTTTCCAATGTTTGATTTTTTTTGAAATTTGATTTTGGGTCTCGAAATTGAAATTAATCAAATTTAAAGAATTGTGATTTTTTTAAAACAATTTTATTCAAATTTTCAGCTTTTAGGTTTTTTGGGTCTTGCAGCGAAAATTTGAAAGATGTTTTTTCGTAAAAGTCGACAATTTGGCTTCAAACTTTAGAAAATTTTCCAAATTTTTCAAATTTTTTACTGTTTCTGACAACTCTGATTTTTCTACTCAACTCTAAAATTTCGCTCAATCGCTCCATTGGAATTTTAATTTTATTTTTTATTATTTTTAATTTTAAAAAATTTAATTTTTTTGTTTGAAAAACCAAAAATTAGAGAAATCTTTATCACTGTTTTCCAGTTTTTAAAACTAATTTTTTTTTCAAATTTCGGGCGATTTTTAAAAAAATGCAGTTTATCAAATTTTTCAAATTTGTGACTGTTCTCCAACGAATTTGACTACAAGTTTCGACAATTACAAAAATTATGAAACCGAACAATTTTTAATTTTATTTTTCGGATCTTCAGTTCAAAATTTAGATTTTCTGTTTTTTTTTGGATCTCGCAGCGAAATTCTACATTTTTAGAGTTAGTTGAATAATTCCTGATTTTTCCCATTTTTTATTTCATCAATTTATCAATTAACCACTCACATTTTCAACCTCTGCCTGAGCACCTCCTCTGCCCAGGCGATTCTAATCACCAAATCAGCTTCAGAAGCCCTTCGTCTCGCCGTCGAAACACTCGACATCGCAGAAGACGTCCGACAGTCCGGATCGTCGAGAACGGCCGTGTCGAGTCGGATATCGATCTGTTTCTCGTGTTGACGTCGGAGAACCAGTCCGTTGGCCGGGAAGTACTTCGTACTGTAGGAGGGAAGTGGGCGGAGCGAACTGTCGAGCACACTGATTAGGGCGAAGCCTTCGCTGAACAGAGAGGGAAGTGATAAGAAGTGATAAGAAATATCAGTATTGATGGATCACTTGATTTTAAAAAATATAATTTTACTGATACCTCTGACCTTTATCAGTATTTTTCAGTGGTTTCTAGATCTTTTTAATTTAAGCAAAAATTGGAATTTTTTGATTTTTAACATTTCAAATTTTAATCTCAATTTTTAGTGATAAGCTCTTATCAGTCTTCATTTCAAAAAACTGATAACTCACCGTGATCCAACATTGGCCAATTTGAACGAGATCCTCGACAAATTCGCCACGTGCATCACAAATTCCGCAGCATTCGCAGTGCCGTGAAGATCGTTGGCGGTAGTGATAGGAGTGATAAGGGCCGTCCCGCCGATTCCCCAAATCGGGATCTGAATTTTATCAGTGATAAGGAAAAAAAGATTTTTTTTTTCGAGTTTTCAAACTGAATTTCCATTCGATTCTTCCGATAACTGATTAGTGATAAGCTTATCACTGATAAAAAATACTCACTTTAGCGCGATAGTTCTGTGCGGGAACCTCCACAGTCAGCAGCACCTGATATCTTCCGAGGGACGTCGGAGTGAAGGCAACACGGATTTTTGTGGATTTTCCCGGCTCGATTAGAGTCATTTTGCTGTCGAGAACCTAGAAAAGACAGAATTATATTTTTAAAGATTGGGAAAAAATTTGAAAATTCAAAAAAAAAAATTTTTTTTTTGGAAAAATTTTGTTGGATTTTTATAAAAATTCTAGAAAATTCAATTGTTTGCAAAATTTTGAAACAAAATTAGAAACCGATAGATAATTTAGTGCTTATCATTTTATCAGTTGACCACTTTTTGAAATCTCCTCTCCTTATCAAGTTATCAGTGAAATTCCAAATTGATCCCATTTTTTAGTGAAATTTTGCAGTCATTCTGGGAATTTAACTGATAACTCGATAAGGGATCAAGATGGAATAAAGGGTTCGGATGATAAAGTGATAAGCAGGGGATCCTCTATCAACTGCTATTTTGATATGATTTTTTGGATTGAAACTTGATTTTTTACGATTTTTTGAAGTTGACCTATTTTTTTGGAGCCAACAATTTAGTGATAACTTGATAACGGGTCCAGATAGAAAAAAGTGATCAACTGATAAAATGATAAGTAGGATATTTCCTATCATAAACCATTTAGAAAATGGGAATTCGAGCAAAAATGAATTTTTTATGATTTTTTGAAAAAAAAAATCAGAATTTCAATATTTCAATCCTGATAACTGATAACTCACCTCATAAACACTAGTCTTGCTGTCAATCTTGGCGTGCACCTGACACCTCCGATCCGAAACATTCTCCACTTCCAACTCCATCGTCAAGGTCTCGTTGATCGGAATCACTCCGAACGCCATTCGCTTCGCGGCGATTCTCAACGGACGTGTCGAAACGGGATTCTGGGGAACGATGGACGAGGCACGGGATACGGTACGTGACGTGTTGACAGAGTCACTTCGGGGATGGTGGTGGTTGGGGATGACGGTGTTGACGGTGGAAGTGGATGAGGAGGTGGATGAGAGACGGGCACGGGAGGAGGCACGGGATAGGTCTTCGCGGGAGGAGAGCTGCAAAATAGGGGAAGTTTGAGTATGAGGGGATTCTGAACCTCTGGGAATCCTAGGATTCAGAATTTAAAAGTTAGAAATTGGCGGGTTTCTGGATCTGGTTATGATAACCAGGAGATCCCCTCAATTTTCACGTGAGAATTGGAGGGGGTTGATTTGTGAAAACGGATTTTTTTTTTGAGAATTTTAGAAATTCTGGAATTCTGGAATTTTTTTTTCAAAAATTAAAAAAAAAATTTTTCCCTTTTTTATTTTTCAAATAGAAAATTTTTTTCTGAATTAAAAAAAAATTTTTTTGAAAGATTCAGACTCTCAGAGTTAGAATTCGGTGGGTTTCTGGTTTTCAGAACCAGGAGATTCTCTCAATTTTTACGTGAGAATTGGCAGATTTTAAATTCTGTGATGCTAGGAATTTTTTTTATTTGAAAACGGATTTTTTAAATTTATTTTGATGTTTGTTTTGAAAATTCTGAATTTCTGGGTTCATGAAAATTCAGGAAAAAAAAGCAAAATTAAAAAAAAAAATTTTTTGAATTTTAAAAATAGAAATTTTTTTGAATTTCACAAAAAATATTTTAGAAAGTTTTTGAATTCAAAAAAAAAAGAATAAAATTGAAAATTCCAAAAAAGCTTGATTCCTCAAATTCCAACAATTTTTTAAATTTTGAATTTTTTGAAAACTGAAAATTGAAAAAAAAATTCAGAATCCCCTCTATTTTTTCCCAAATTCTAGAATTCAGAATCTTTGCTCTAGATGCCCCCAAACTAACCATCGATTTTGCCATCACCCCGGTCGTCGTCGACATTCTCGTCAGATTCGTACAGTTTGTCGTATTCGAATTCGACACATCCAAATGTCGTTCGGACTTCTGATGACGTTGTCTAGAAGACGTCGGCACTTCAGAAATGGCAAGGGAAGTTGGAGCAGGGGCCGGAAGTGCGGGGACTGGAAGTGCGGGAGGAACCGGCACAGGTGGTAGTATTTTGGGCTTGCTTCGGCTTGGAACGGCTTTTCTGGAAAATTGGGAGGTTTTTCTGGGGATTTGAAACTGATATTTTCGAATAATTTAAAATTTTGAATTTTCATAATTTATTTAGAAATTCTGAAATTCCAAATTTTTTAGTAAAAAAATACAGAAATTATGATTCTAATTTCCAAAAAATTGAATTTTGATTTAAAAAAATAAGAATTCAGAATTTCGGCTTTTCTGAAAAATTGGCGGTTTTCGCGGGAATTTGAATTTCCAAATTTTTGTGAAAATTGAAAAATCTGTTTTTTTTCTAATTTATTTCAAAAAAAAATTATTCATTTTCAAAATTTCAAAATTTTGTGTAAAAGAAGAAAACATCATGATTTTGATTTTCCAAAAAGTTGAATTTTGAATTTTTGAAAATTATTTTTAAAATTTAGAAATTTCTGAAAATCGAGAAATTTGAATTTTTGAAAAAAAAATTCAAATTCTGAATTTCCGTTAAAAATCTTGGATTCAGAATTCAGAAATTTCATTTTTCAATTTTTTTGGATTCTTTTTGGATTTTTTTTTAAATTTTCATTATTTCGAATTTCTACAGAACTTTCCAAAAATTCAAAATGTCATTTTTTCCCAATTTTCTAAAAATTTCAAATATCACTAACGGTCTAAAATCGGGTTTCGACGGTGCCATTTCCCTCTTCTTTCGGGCATTTTCGAGTGCTGTGAACAGATCCGCATCTACCGTACTTCCGCTTATCACTTTCCTGACAAGTGATTCGTTGATTGTCCGATTCGAGAGCATTGTTTCCGATGATGAGGCTGGCGTGGAGGTCTGGTTTTGGGTGGTTGCGGGGCGGAAGAGACGGGAGGTGTCTGGAAATTGGACCCTGCTTATCAGTTTATCAGTTGATCACTATTTCTTTTTCCTAACTCGACCCGTTATCAAGTTATCACTAAATTTCTGAAATGGTTTCAAATCAATCCAAGTTTCAAACCAAAAAATCATATCAAAGTGGCAATTGATAGAGAATTCCCTGCTTATCAATTTATCAGTTGATAACTTCTTGGTATCTTCTTATCAAGTTATCAGTGAACCTCTAGAACTCACTTGGCTTATCACTGGAAACTCTCTGTGGGCTCTCGTATATCGTCGAATACTCGAGAATCGGCGGTTGTCGCTGACCGAAACGATTCGAGGCTCCTGCTGGAAGTGATAAGGATTGATCAGTGATTAAGTGATAAGGTCATACGTCTCTTCGGAGTGCTTGTTTTAGCCTCGAGGAATTTAGTA
This sequence comes from Caenorhabditis becei, assembly GCA_900536315.3. NCBI lineage: Eukaryota > Metazoa > Nematoda > Chromadorea > Rhabditida > Rhabditidae > Caenorhabditis > Caenorhabditis becei. The sequence continues at coordinate 305,198 of LR539436.1, read as the reverse complement.
GAGTTTAGCGGGGAAGTGGTGAAGATGCTGCGTTCCGGGGAGACTCGGAGAGAGTTCTGCTGATAAGGTGATACGGTTTTAGTGATAAGAGGCTAATGCACTTACCGGAACATTCTCATCATTGACCTTATCAGCCTTATCAGTCTTATCAGCAACCTTGCTCAAATTCCCGAAAATGGTCTTTGGCGAGTCGGTGATGACTTCTGGAGTCGGCTGTTTCTCGTAATGACACACGGACGGCTCCCACGAGTTCTGTTTGTCGAATGGCGGAGATGCAAAGTTGCCCGGTTGGAGCAACTCGTGCTCTGGGAAAAGACGCTCCGCCTCGTTCTGCTTCGAGTAGAAGTTCTCCGTGTATTGTTCGATGGCGTTTACTGGAAAATTTTAAATTTGTTTGATTTCTGGTAAATTGAGGGAGATCTATCTGATGATTTTTTGAAAATTTTGAATTTGAAAAAAAATTGAAAATTAAAAAAAAAAATTTTTAATTTTAATTTTTCGTTCCAATTTTTACAAATTGAAACACTGATTTCATGGGGTTTCAAGAATTTCTCCTTACTTTGAAAATGAAAAAATTCTAATCTCCATGATTTTTTTTTCGGTTTCAGTGATTTTTTATCACATTTTTTTGAAAATTTGTTATCAATTCCATATGGGTTTGTTTGAAAAATGTTTTGTGAATGTTGGATTTTTTTTTAATTTTTGAAAAATAAAAAAATTAATTTCATGATTTTTTGAAAACTTTTTCAACATTTTTTTTGAAAATTTTTATTTTTGAAATTTTTTTTCAGTTTCAGCAATTTTTTATCATAATTTTTGAAAATCGATAATCAATTCCGTTTCAGACCAGAGAAATGCGAGAGTTTCAGACCAGAGAAATGCATGTTTTTGGCTTTTGAAAATTTGAAAAAAATTTTGAAAAATTTTTTGTGAATTTTTAATTTTTTTCAATTTTTAAAAAATTGAAAAATGTTGCCATGATTTTTCAGAAGTTTACTTTTCATTTTTACAATTTTCAAAAATTAAAAAATCAATTTTCTGGAATTTTTTTCAGTTTCAGCAATTTTTTATCATAATTTACGAAGATCCATCATCAATTTCATATTATCGTGATTATTTACATAAAATCGGTTTTTTTTTCAAATATGAAAAATAATTGAATTTTAAAAAACTACTTTTTCCAGAAAATTTTATAAACATTTAAAAAAAAATCAATTATCAATTGTTTTTGATTTTTCGAATCTTTCTACAATGCCAATTGTTTTTTTGTTATTTTTCTCTTTTTTTCCTCATCCCTCACCTCCATTCTGAAACTGAAACTGATTCGACATGTCATGTGAGTTATTGCTCAAATTCATTCTCAAATTAGAGCTGGCTGGGCGGGAAACTGGTGTGGAACCTGGGAAAAATGCGAATTATTGATTTTCGGAATGAAATTGTGTTAAAAACCAGGATTCGAGCGGCTTTCGTCGTGTTTCTCCTCGCGAATTGTCGGAAGTTGGCCAGGAGTGCGTTGGCTGGGTCTACAATTGAAGAAATGGGGGTTTTTATTGATTTCCATCAATTTTTATTGATTTCTGTCACTCACCTGTACCGACTTGCCACTGAAAAGTTCTCGGACGTCGGCTGAACCTCTTCTTCTTCCAATTCTTCTTCATTATCTGCAAAAACCCCAATTTTTCATGAAAAAATTATATTTTTCACTCACAAAACGATTCCCCATCCAACGGGCGGTCATCAATCGACATATCATCAAAGTGGTCTTCCACAAGGCTCATCGGCGCTTCTTCCTCCATTTTTTAGTCGAAAAAACGGTGAAATTCGAGCGGAATTTGATAAATAAAATGTACTTGTTTTCGAACCCCGCGCGGTTTATTCGGGCGGTACGCAAACACCGCGACGCGCAAATGCACACTTTGCGAACCGTACTTCATGGCGCGAATTTCCGGGGTTATTCAGAATTCTGGAGATTTTCTTGAATTTCTCCGAAAATTCCGAAAATGGGAGACAAGGACGAGCGATTATCACGATCTGGAAGTCAATCGAGATTCAATCCGGCTGATTTAACGGGTAAAAGGTAAGTTTTTTGGCATTTTTTTGAATATTTTGGTTAAATTCAAAATTTAGTTGAAAATCTTGACTTTTTGATGGAGAAACCTAAATTTTCATAGATTTATATAGCTTTTTATGTATTTTCTTGCAGTTCGAACAACAATCAAATCTCCAAACTCCTTGCCGCCTACGAAAAATCGCAGGATCTCAGTGATCGAGAAATTGTCGAATTGCTTCGAAAAGTCGAGATCGAGGGCCCGGCGGAACTCGGAAAAGCACCGAAATTTGTGTCGAAACTGATTAATCACAAAAATGAACGTATTCGGAAATTGGCGTATTCGTGTGCGTTGACCATTTTGAAAAATTCGCAGAATGTGAGTTTTTGGAGGATTTTTGGAAATTGAAAAAATAAAAAATATATATTTGGCTGAAAAGTGGTGAAAAATGCATAAATTGAACGGAAAAATTCAAAAAATAAATTGAAAAATATCTTGGATTTTTTAGAAAAATTTTGGCGGACAATTTTCTGATTTTTCGTATTGAATAAACTAGACTGTCTGGCCGGCTTCGCCGGCATCCAGTCTAGGTGTTTTGACTGGGAGCCGGCTGCGCCGTCTCCCCGGAACGCCTTCGGCGTCCCGTGACCCCCCACTTTTTAGAAATGAAAAAAAGTGCGGACGGACGGACAGACAGACAGACAGACAGACAAACAGACAAACATATACCACGTGAAACTTATATAATAAGAATGATTTTTATAATTTTTAAAAAATCATAAAAATTCAATTTTCACTCCAATTTTCAAAGTAAAACGCGCAATTAATAGCAAATCCATTCCTTATCAATTTATCAGTTGACCATTTATTTAGATCTCCACTCCTTATCAAGATATCAGTGAAATCCCAAAAACCACTGAAATTTGGGGGCTTTTCGGGATTTCAGTGATAACTTGATAAGGAGAAAAGATACCGGAAAGTGATGAACTGATAAATTGATCAGCGTTGAATTCGCTATTGATTCCAGTTTTTACCTAATTTTTTTGAGTAAAATTTGATTTTTTATGATTTTTTGAAATTTTTGAAATTTTCGAAAAAAAATTAAAAAATTTTTTTTTTCAATTTTGAATTTTAATTTCTTTTCGAACTATATAATTCATGTTTATCTCCCTAAAATTAATTCAAATTTTCGCAGTTTTTCCAGCCTCGCGACATAATTCTCGACGCCTACCGCCTCGCCATGTGCTCTTCCAATTGCCTAATCGCTCAACACGGCATTTCGATGCTTCCCAATTTTGTTGATGTTTGTCCAGGTAAAAAATCGATAAATTGATAGGAAAGATCATGAAAATGAAAAAAAACTGATTAAAAATGTTTTTAAAAATTTTTGAAACATAAAAAAAAAATTTCAAAAAATTTTTTCAATTTTTTAAATTCAATTTTTCTCATCAAAAATCAATCAATAATCACTAGAATAATCACCTTATCACTTTCAGAAGAAGCCAATAACCTGCTAAAATTCGGCTCCGTGGCCTACACCCGACTTCCAGCTCCTGATACTGAAACCGAGATGCAGCTGTCTAGAGCACTCACCAAAGCCTCCCAGTGATAACGAACTGATTATTTATTGATTTATTGATCATTTTAAAAGTTGAATTTTGCTCCCAACGGGTCTATGAATCGGTTCTCTATTTTTTTTGTTTGTTTTGTTTTTTTTTCAAGGATTTTTGAATTCCTGACCTACTTTTTGTTTTGTTTTAAATTCCTGATTTTTTCTTATCACCTAATCACTTTCTTATCACCAGATGACAGCCACATCCCGACAACGTCACTGTGCACGGCTCCTGACACAATCCGACGCCTCGGCCTACTTTGACAAGTACAAAAGAGTCAGGTCTACTGATATGAAGGTTAGTGATGGCTTTGGTGATAAGGTGATTTTAGGTGATAAGGAATTTTTTCCTTATCAATAAGGCAATAAAAAAAAACAAGAAAATTTTTTGAAAATTAAATTTTGATAAAAAATGTTTCTGATAACAATAATAATCAGCGATTTTTAGCTACCAGAAAAGAATAAGATAAGATTGGAATTTCTGCAAAATTTCAATTTTTTTGAAAAATTTTTGAAACTGATTTTTTTTTGTAAAATTTATATTTCGTCTTCAAACAGATTCCATTTTTTACTGATAATCGGCCTTATCACTGATATCTTATCACTTCAGGTCCAACAATGTCAATCAGTGGCATTCAACTGCGACGGCACCAAACTCGTGTGTGGCGCCTTCGACAAGAAAGTCAGTGTGGCCAATGTTGACGGCGGCAGACTACGATTCTCGTGGGTTGGATCCAGTCATTCTTCTTCTGTTGAACAGGTATTTCATGAATTTCTTGGATTTTTATTGATTTTTTGAAAATTGAATTTATAAAAAAAATTATAATGAAAGAAGTTGGAAAATTGTCAGAAAACTTTTTTTTACTGTTTCAAAAATTTTTCAAAAAAAAAGTGAAAAATTCAGAAATTTAATTGCAAGCGAAAACAGTAGGGTTTTTCTTTTCAGAAATCTTTAAAAATGTTGAAATAAAAAAACAAGAAAATAAAAAATAATAATAAATCGGAAACTTCAGGAAAATTTTTTACTGCTTCAAAAATTTCTGAATATTTTCATTGGGTATTGGAATTTTAATTTTGCCTACATATTCAGTAGTTTTACAGGAATGTTCCGAAAATACGTTTTTTTTAAATTTAAAAATTGTTGTCATTTATTTTTGTCAAAAAGAAAAATATACAAATATTAGAATTTTTCTAAAAAAATTCAATTGGCAACATTTTTAAATGTTTCAAAATTTTCCAAAAATTTTTTGCAAGCTTGAAATTTCAATCCAATACTGGAAATGTTAATTCAATTTTTTTTCAAATTGTAGTTTTAGAAAAAAATTATTGCAGTTTCAAAAATTAAAAAATACAAAAAAGTGAATCATGACCATTAGTTCTCGACTCAGGCTGTCAAATTGTTTTATCTTTTTTTTTAAAGAATAATTTTGAAAAATTTCCAGTCTTATCAAAATTTATCTGATAATTAGATCCTCAAAAAAAAGACAACCTTCAAAAAAATTGAAATTTTTTTTAAAGTTTCAAATTTTTTTAAACAAAAAAATTTGATTTATATTGGCAATTGCATTGGTGAAAACGCAGCAAAAACTAAATCAATTTTTTGAAAAATCCACTTTATAAATTCCATTTTTTCCCCAGGTCGCATGCAGTGACCACCAGCCGAACATGTTCGCCTCGGCGTCAGCTGATCGGAACATTTGTGTCTGGGACATTCGACAGAGCAAACCGACACATCGGATTTCGAATAAAGGTGCGGACTTGGGTCTCAGAGCGAAAATCATCAAATTTTGAAAAATGCCACAAAAAACATTTCTTTCAATTTTAAAGCCAAAATTTCCTGCTTTTAGCTCAAAACTCCAGATTTTTCCATTTTGGGTCCCGCCACGAAAACCCATCCATTTTCCAGTCGGCAACTTCTTCATCTCGTGGTCCCCGTGTGATGAGTACTTCATATTTCTCGACAAGGACAACCGAGTGAACACTGTGGATGTTAGGAACTATCAGGTCGTCAATGTGAGTCATTTATCAGTGATAAGGCTCACTGATAAGGAGTTCTTTCAGACTCACGACATGAAGACGTTCTCCCACGAGCTGGCATTCCATCCACTATCGAATCACGTGTTTGTGGCCGAATCTGGAGGAAAAGTGGAGATTTTGAAGTGAGTTGACCCAGATTTTTCACATAAAAGTGACGTAGATTTTTCACGTGACCCATTTTCCAGATTCACGTCAGGTGCCCTGGAACCCGTGACCTCCATCCAGGCCCATTCGAATCAAGTCGACTGTCTGGCCCTTTCGATATCACGTGACGGCCGAAAACTCGCCGTCGGAGCATCCGACGCCTCGTGCTCCGTCTGGGATCTCGAGGAACTCATTTGTGAGAGGGTCATTCCGAGGTTGGTGATTTGGTGATTTAGTGATAAGATAAGAAAAATGATTTTTTATAGAAAAATTTTTCTGTTTCAATTTTTTTTGAAATTTTTCCAAATTTTTTAAGGAACTGATTCGTTGACCAGTGGTATATAAATCGAAAAATTTCAAAAATTTCCTTTTTTTTTTAATTTTTAAAATTTTTAAAAAATTAATTTGCAAATTTTATGATAAGATGATAATTCAGGTGGTAATCTTTTTACATTTCAATGTTTTTTTTATAATTTGTTTTCCAAATTTCCCGCCTTTTTTCAGACACGACTACGGTATCCGGGCGGTCTCGTTCTCTTGCAATGGTCAACTTTTGGCTTCTGGATCCGAGGATCACTCGATTGATATTGCCTATGTTCCCGATGGGTCAAGGTGAATTTTTCATTTTTAAACATTTTTTAAATTAGAAAAACAAGAAACTTCACCGGAATTCTAAAAATTAGACTCTTTATCCAAAGATAATCTTCACAAAAAATTATTTCAAGATTTAGAAAAATTGTGAAACTGAAAAACAATATTTTGGAAAATTTGTAATTTTTTTATCAGTGATAAAAATTGATTTCTAATTTTCAAATCAAATTCCAAATTCAAAAAATTCTCAAATTAATTCACAATTTTTTTTTCTTCTTTGAAATTTTGTGAAACTGAGTTTTTTTTTGGAATTTTATAATTATCATTTTTTTTTAATCACTGTTATCAAAAATCAAAGTTTACCCTCTGAGTCACTGTTCGAATATTGTGTCTAACATTTTCAGAAAAATTTTGAAACAGAAACTTCTTTTAAAAAAAGATTAAACTTTGTCAATTCGCTTTGTTTTCCTCATTTTATCACTAGTCTTATGACGAGTTCTCCGAGAAAGTCGAAAGTGGCCGGGAACAGCTTTTTAAAAATTGTCTCGGAAAAAATCCAAAAAATTATCGTAGACCCCTTGGGAGGTCCCAAAACGAAACCACTAATCAGAACTGACAATTTATTTTTTTTCGAATTTTGGTGATCCCAAATAGGTGAAAACTTCAAAAAATCATAACTTTCTTCAAACTCAACGTTGAGCGAGCACTCTTCGCCGGGGTATTAGACGGATCCATATGCATATTTGAAAATTATCTGGATTTTTTGTCAATTTTTCATTTATTCTAACCCAAACCAACATTTGCAGTGCAAAAATAAATTTTCTGAATTTTTTTATTGTTTCCGATTTTTCGAACGTATCCCTACTCGTCGAATCTGGAAAAAAGTGACGAAAACTATGAAAAATTCGAAATTTTCGTAAAATTCAAAGTTTGAGCACAAGGTCAAATGCAGTCATATGAAGGTGATTTAGGCCAATATTTCTTCAGTTGAGTGCATCTCGCTAGCTCTTCACCCTGGCCTGATAAGTGATCAGATAAGTGAGTGACCTATATCACTAGAAATCAGCCGTGATAAGGAAAATCTGATCACTAATTTTGTCGGAAATGATAAATAAGACGATATTATAAACGTTGAATACAAAAAAGCTTTTCCAGAGAAGTATTGAAAATGTTTAAAAAATGTTATACTGACAAATGTGTCATTTTTCGGTTTACATCCAATATTCATCGATTTTTCCTAAATTTTCCAGTGAGTTTAAAAATCTGAAATAAATTTTTCCAATTACCAACTATTGCCAGGTATTACCAAAAATATTTACATCGCTTTAACTCGGTGTCTGTGACATAGTAAAAAATCAATATCTGTGTAATGAGTTTTTTCTTAACATGTTGGACAGCTCGAAAAATGTCAGAAAAATTTCCAAACATGCATATGGACCCGTCTAATACCCCGGCGAAGAGTGCTCGCTCAACGTTGAGTTTGAAGAAAGTTATGATTTTTTGAAGTTTTCACCTATTTGGGATCACCAAAATTCGAAAAAAAATAAATTGTCAGTTCTGATTAGTGGTTTCGTTTTGGGACCTCCCAAGGGGTCTACGATAATTTTTTGGATTTTTTCCGAGACAATTTTTAAAAAGCTGTTCCCGGCCCCTCCCCCAGAGTTGAGTCCTCTCAGAGAACGCGTCTTATCACCTTATCACCTTATCTCATTTGAAGAGTCCACGAAATCAAGCACAACGGCGAGACGTTCTCGGTCGCCTGGCACCCGCAGACCCTTCTGCTCGCCTACACCGCCTCCGACAGTCAGGACAAGAGTGAAGCGGCATTCGTGAAGACATTCGGACACAGCACTGTCTGATATCACCCTTATCACTGATAAGAACGCAATGATAACTGATAATTTATTAAATTCATGTTTTTGATCTGATTGAAACAAAAAAAGAAGCATTTTTGAATTTTAATTTTTGAAAAATTTTTTGAAATTTTTTTTTTAGGTATGCGGATTTTGTCAGGTAGGCCTTTTTTGAAAATTTTTCGAAAATTCCAAATCTAATGGACAAGTCCAAAAATTAAAAAAAAAGAGAAAAAAATGATCTTTTTTTTGATCTTCAGATTTTTTCAGTATTTTTTGGCAAAATTTGCTGAGAAATGGTGGAATTTTTGCCATTTTTTGGATTTTTCTATTTTTAATTATTTTTTTCAAATTTTTGAAACCCAAAAAAATTTGGTGAACTTTGTTTTTTTTTTCATTTTTAATTTTCTAATTTTTTGGAAATTTTTTTGCCGCTTATCAATTGCTTTTTTGGTTTTTTTTTTTCAATTTTTGCTCAAATTTGCTCTAGTGATTTTTTAAACATACTATCAGTTGTTTCTTATCAATCCCTTATCACCTTACCTCATCAGTCCCCCAATCTCACCCCTTTTTGACCAAGTCCTCCTTCCCCGTTTTTGTGTTCTGATGTTATGCCAGAACAACGGTCTATTCGAAGAAGAAATCGAATGTTCTCGATCGGAATTTGGATTTTTTTGATTTTTTAAAAATTTAGAAAAACCATAAGATGAAGGTGGAAGTGCGCTCCATTGATTGACAGCTTCGATTCCAAAAAAAGTAAGTTAAAACAACTAACAAAACCAAAAAACTGTTACACCCTTCAAAAATGAAACTATACACACAGTTGGCCCAACGGGGGATCCTGATTTTATCTCCTTCACGAATCGCTAAAAATCGTTGAAAACGCGGAGAAATGGAGATGGCAAAAAGAGAAATAAAGATGAGGATCTATGGGAAAATGAAAAAAGGAAAGGGAATTTATGAATGCTTGGATGGATTGGAGGATTTTTGACAGTTTTGGTTTTTTGAATTTTTTCGAAAAACAATCATAAAAAATTCATTTTTGCTTTGAAAAATGAAGTGAAAATGCAAAGTGATAGAGAATTTCCTTCTCTACAAATTATCAGTTGAGCGTTTTTTGCTATCTTCACTCCTTATCAAGTTATCAGTGAAAAACCAATCCCCTAGGGATATCTACCGATTAGTTTGGTTTTTTAGTGATAACTTGATAAGGAATGGAGGTAGCGAAAAGTGATCAACTGATAAAATGTAGAGCAGACAATTCTCTATCGATTTGTATTTTTACTTTGAGTTTTCGAGCAAAAATTGATTTTTTACGATTTTTTGAAATTTTGAAAAAAAAATTTTTTGTTGAAAATTTTATTTTTTTAGTTTTAAAGAAACAAGTTATCACCAGAATTAATCAATTAGTCTACATCACAAACTCGATTCTATTCCCCATTTTTCATTACGCAACCACTACACACCAATCTACACATCCTTTCTGCTTCTTCTCCAAGAAAACCGCCCATTTTTGGGAATAATCTGATCGAATGAGACAAATATTGACGGAAAGAATAAAACGAAAAGACGGATCAGAAGTTCGTGTATTCTGAAGGATTCTGAAGGATGAAACTGAAACTTTTGATAAGTTTGAAAAGTTTTTCGTGTTTATTAATTTTTTTCCTTATTTTTCTATTTTTCCTACTTTGGCAAGGAGTTGGACAAGTTTTTGAAGTTGGTGATAAGGTGAGTACTCATTCTTATCAGTTGATTAATTTTTATGAACCCTTATCAGCCCACCACCGAAGGAACTGATCAATTCGCAGTTTCCCGAGCACATTTCTCTGGAAAACTTGATATCACTGTGGTGATAGTCGTTATCAGTTTGGAATCAGCTGAAAAAGAGTTCAAGACAGCGTTGAACTCGATTCGATGCTACACGGAACAACACAAATATCGATTGGAACTGGCAGAAGACTCGGAGTACAGACATCTTTGTCAGCAGGAGAATGTTGGTGATAAAGTGATAAGAGGTTGATCAGCTTATCACTTTTGTAGTTTGTCTTCCGAAGACATTGCATTGTGGCACACTTGTTACGAGAAAGCGATTGGGTGTTTGTGTTGGATCCAGATGTGGCTGTGGTCAATCCGAAGATGTGAGTGAGCATTTTTTAATTCAGGTCACGTGAAAAATCTGGGTCAATTTGATTTTTTTTTTACTTTCAAAAAACCTTCCAGACGCCTCGAAGATTACATTATCAACGAGTACGATTTGACGATGTATGACAAATTTTCGAATTGGGAAATTGCTACAGGTACCCAATTTTTACCAAAAAAAATTCTAGAAGATTCTGATTTTAGGCTCCTACATTGTCAAAAACACGTTTTGGGCCCGCGACTTCCTCATGAAATTGGCGGATTTTGAGGCGAAAATTCCGAGTTTGGGAGATGATAATGCGGCGATTCATGTGGGTTTTTTTGACAAAAATCTAGGTCAATTTTTACGCGAAAAAAATGGGTCAATTTAACGTGAAAAATCTAGGTCACTTCACGTGAAAAATCTAGGTCAACACGTGGAAAAAAAGTTTCCAGGTAGTTTTTTTTTTTAATTTTGAAAAAAGTTCAGATTCTCCTTCAACAAACGTTCTACCCGCAATTCACAAATGAAGTGAACAATTGTGCCAAAATACTGGACCACTCATCTGAAGACCGTCAAGCACTGTACTCTTTTGAAGCTTGTGTTCGATCAGTGATTGGCGAAAATCATGAGTTTGATAGAATGAGAATTTTGAAGAAGGTAAGCGCGCTCTAATGCAAATTCACCAAATTTTGGTTTATTGATTGATTTTTCAACTCAAAAACCTGATTTTTCAAAGGGAACCGCCTGGATTCGTGATATCTGGTTGACGGATTCAAAATGGAGCCAGGAAAGGGATTTTATGCTCCGTGGACTCAAAGAATCGACAAATTCACAATTTTCTCAAGGATTACTGTCCAATATGTGGGTTCTTTGAACTTTTTTGCACTTTTAGCAATGGAGCGCACTTGGAACAATCAACAATTTTGTTTCCAGACTTTTGGGCCGATTCACCTGGCGTTCCCCATTTTTATCACCAATTTCTCCGGAAAAATGTGATTTTTCCAAATGGGAAATGGACCCCGAATTGATGACGAACAAGCTGGAAATTGATGACTTTTTGACGAAAAAATACGAAAAAGTCGAGAAAATGAGGTGGAAAAGTTTGGCGGGAGTTGGAGAATATTTGAAAAATTGAAAAGACTTGATTGGATTTCTCTTATAAAACGTGTTCTCTGTAAGACTCGAGCATGGCCATAGTGGGTCGTGCCTTAGGGGTTTATAGATTAGCTAGAGCTTAGATATTTTATGGGTGGGTAGTTGGGGACTACAGTAGGCCGCGTGCACAATATTGAGTCCGAGCTCTTCGGCTCCGGGTTACTGTAGCTGCTCGCGGAGCTCAAAGTCGACTTTTTCATTTTTGTTCAAAAAATTTCGGAAAAAATTTTTTTGTGTGCGGGTACCATAAAATAGTGTTTTTACAAAATTCCTGATTTTTTGAAATTCTTTCCGCCGAGTTAAAAACCGAAATGTGCAAAAATCGTCATTTTTTCGAATATTCTAAATTTTTTGGAATCTTAGCAGGCGGAACTCCACTTTTTAAACAACATTTTTTAACATCAGGGTACAACACCTTCTAAGAAAAAATAGACTGGGAAGATCCTAGGTAGAACGGCCGGCACCAGGACCGAAATTGTTCTGACAACTTTCAACACTCACAGTTCAAACCATTGCCAAAATCGCAAAAATGAATATTTTAAGTTGGTTTTTGGCTCAAAATGTTTGAAAAGGTGTGAATTTATGTTTTTGGAACAATCTTTCTCAAAATAAAAAAATTTAAAATTTAAAAATTTTTTTGGAAAAAAGTCATGTTTTAGCTTCGATTTTGTATTGTAACTTGGCTCATTGAGCAGATGGAGACTAGGTGTCTCTTGATGAATTGAAGCCAACATACATGTCAACATAACTGTCAAAACAGATTGTCTCTAAATGTTCTCATTCTTGGGATAAAAATTATTTTCTGAAAACTGCCGGAGTGTTTAGTAAAATTGAGCTCTGGAACTTTTCTTTTTGAGTCTGGTGATGTCTAATAAAGGTTTTGTGACATAAATAGATCAAAAACAACTAACAGGCAACTATTCTTAACTTTTTGGAAACTTGAAATTTCTCGATTTTTCAACGTATCCCCCCCTGTTATGAGGTCCGAAAGTAGGTGAAATTGGACCATTTCCCAGAATCTCAAGAATGAGCACATTCAGAGACAATCTGTTTTAGCAGTTATGTTGACATGTATGTTGGCTTCAATTCATCAAGAGACACCTAGTCTCCATCTGCTCAATGAGCCAAGTTACAATACAAAATCGAAGCTAAAACATGACTTTTTTCCAAAAAAATTTTTAAATTTTAAATTTTTTTATTTTGAGAAAGATTGTTCCAAAAACATAAATTCACACCTTTTCAAACATTTTGAGCCAAAAACCAACTTAAAATATTCATTTTTGCGATTTTGGCAATGGTTTGAACTGTGAGTGTTGAAAGTTGTCAGAACAATTTCGGTCCTGGTGCCGGCCGTTCTACCTAGGATCTTCCCAGTCTATTTTTTCTTAGAAGGTGTTGTACCCTGATGTTAAAAAATGTTGTTTAAAAAGTGGAGTTCCGCCTGCTAAGATTCCAAAAAATTTAAAATATTCGAAAAAATGACGATTTTTGCACATTTCGGTTTTTAACTCGGCGGAAAGAATTTCAAAAAATCAGGAATTTTGTAAAAACACTATTTTATGGTACCCGCACACAAAAAAATTTTTTCCGAAATTTTTTGAACAAAAATGAAAAAGTCGACTTTGAGCTCCGCGAGCAGCTACAGTAACCCGGAGCCGAAGAGCTCGGACTCAATATTGTGCACGTGGGTTACTGTAGACCCATACTACATGTCTACAACAAAATTGGCCCCTAAGGCACCACATGCTCGAGTCTTATGGAGAACATGTTATAATAATTATCGATTTTTTGGATTTTTTGAATAAAGATCTCAATTTTTTTAAAAACATGCTGTCAGGAGCACTCGTCCTACTGATAAGTTCTCGTGATAAGGCTTGATATAGTCGGTCATAAAAAGACTCTAGGACCAATGTTATCAGTTATCAGGGCCAACTGATAAGGGGATGATTTGAGGCACACATGATATGAGATGTGCTTCGGGAGAAATGGGTTGGAAAAGGACTTGAAACAAAATATTTATTTTTCTTTATGAAAACAGAAAAAAACAAATTGTAATCTTCTAGCCTTCGCATTGCTAGCTGCCTAATGAACTTCTGTGCAAACTGGGGGCGTATCAACACTGAACAAGTGATCTGCCGAAGGATAAGGCAGTGTAAAACTGAATTTTCCGTTGGTTCACACTGTTTTCATGTATCAACTAGAGTGTTTGCTGAAGTTTTGGTGTCAATTTGTCCCTCCCGTCCCTCCCATTGATCGTTGAGCTCGTTAGTGGAACGCTGAAGAATTACAGTCAGGTATAGAGTTGTGGCCTGTCATTACTCACCTCCTTCGCATTGTTAGCTGCCTAATCAATTTCTGTGCAAACTGGGGTCGTTTCAACACTGAACCAGTTCCAGCCGTTCGTCCTCTGCCGCGCGCAGCAAACTCATCTCAGTGTTCTTCTTCGTGGCTTCCCCGGCTGCTCGGCGGCACGTTGAATTGCTTAGCCATTGTGATAAGTCGGAAAGCGTTAATTACCTGAAAAAATAGGATTTTTAGAAAACGGGAAGCTTCAGGACCAGAAAGAAAAAAGGCAACGAAGACACACATTTCAACTCGACAGAAAACCTTCAAGCCAATGTTTTTTCTCTTTCAAATAAGTCTTTTTGAATAGAGAAGAATGTAAAAAAAATTTTCGTTGAATTTCAGAACTTCTGGATCCTCGGGGATTCAAGGACATTCAGCAATTATTTGGATTTTCAGAATTCAGATGACGTCGGATTCAGATTCAGAAGTCCTGTGAGAAGTCATCACCTTCAGTTTCATTGGCATTTCCCTGAAAAATCAACGAAATTCCTCAAAAAAATGACAATCGCTAAGCCCCGCCCCCTCCCGGGTTGCAATCGCGCCCCACTGCCAACCCATCCATTTGATCTCTCCCCAGTCCGCCACAACTACTCGTCGCATCGCTCATTTTGTTGTTTTGGTCCACTGGCGGGTGGTCGGTTCCTTTCTTTGGTCCCGCCCGTCCGATCTGGCAAGTTAGGCAACGTCGACTACAGTTAGTCACTTTTGAGGGAACCTTATCACTTATCAGTTGGTAGTTTTTTGAGTTCCTTATCAGTCATTGATCACTGTTTCTTTTGATTTTAGAGCCCTTCAGTCCTTCACCAGTCTTTTATCACTCAGAGAGCCTCTTATCTTTATCAGTCTCTTATCACCTCCCCGTGTTTCATCTAGACCTCTTCTGATTCCAGGAACCTTCCTTACCAGCCACTATCCACTTATCAGTTCATGTATGGGTTCCCTATCACTGTAGAGTTCCTTATCAGTACCTCATCAATTCCAAAGTTGACCTTTTTTGTCCCTTATGCGTTTGTGATTTCTCTTATCATTGTGAAGCTCTCTTATCAATTCTTTATCAACTCACGTTCACCTGTTGTTTTGTTGTTTTGGTCCACTGGCGGGTGGTCGGTTCCTTTCTTTGGTCCCGCCCGTCCGATCTGGCAAGTTAGGCAAAACATCGACTACAGTTTGTCACTTTTGAGGGAACCTTATCACTTATCAGTTTGTCGTTTTTTGAGTTCCTTATCAGTCTTTGATCACTGTTTTTTGGAGCCCTCCACGGCTCTTATCACTTGCCAGTCCTTCAACAGTCTTTTATCACTCAGAGAGCCTCTTATCTTTATCAGTTTCTTATCACGTCCCTAACGTCCCCAATTTCATCTAGATCTTCTCTGATTCTAGGTATTACATATCACTACTTTCTTATCAGCCACTATCTACTTATCAGTTCATGTATGAGTTCCTTTTCACTGTAGAGTTCCTTATCAGTCCCTTATCAGTCCCTTATCAATTCCAAAATTTGCCTTTTTTCGTCACTCACCCGTTTATGACTTCGCTTGTCACTGTTCCGCTCTCTTATCAATTCTTTATCAACTCACGTTCACCGTTCCTCATCACCATACTACCAACCCTTCTAGGTTTACTTATGAATTTTGAGGGGGCCTTATCACTTATCAGTACATGGTTTTTTGATATCCTTATCACCGTACACGCCTTTATCAGTTCTTGATAACAGTTTTCTTATCACTTATGGTCTCTCGTCTTCTGAAACGTTGAACTTCTGGAGCATTGGGAATTCAAGGACATTTAGCGATTTTTTGGATTTTCAGAATTCAGAAGACGTCGGATTCAGATTCAGAATCACTGTGAGAAGGTATCACCTTCAGTTTCATAGCCCTGCAAAACATGAAATTCGATAAGCCCCGCCCCCTCCGTGTTGCAATCGCGCCCCACTGCCAACTCATCCATTTGATCTCTTCCCTGGCCCCTCCCCGCCACACCATCGCATTTGTCATCATGTTGCTCTTATCACTTATCAGTTCATGGTTTTTTGAGTTTCTTATCACTGTAAGGGTCCTTATCAGTCTTGGTCATCGTTCTCTTATCACTTTTTCAGTCACTTATCACATTCCTCCTCCTTTTCGACTACTCATCTGATTCCAGGAGCCCTACACCACCCAGATGGACAATTCGAGGATTCAGAAGGCCAAAGGATTCAGAAGCCCGATGGATTCAGGACTTATTGACGTAAGTCGGGTTCTGGTACTGATATTGATTGATTTTTGTGAGAGTGGGACCCTAAAACTCAATTCAGGTGACTTGATTCTCAGTCAAAATCAATTCCAAATCAATTATCAGACTGGAAAGGATGATTGGGAGGTGATAAGGGAGGTTATCAGTGTGATACTGGAAGCACAGACTCTGTAGTTCTGTACGGGGATGGAGCGAAAGAGTTTGAATGGACTGATAAGGTGATAAGAGATATCAGTGATGACTGGAAGGGTGTTAGTTAGATGAGGGCCGTGAAATTAAAGAAGTTTTTTTAATTGAGAAAAAAAATTGGTGAATACTGATGAAAACTTGAGCATGTTGATAGGATGATTGGGAGGTGATAAGGTGATAAAGATCAGTGATACTGGGAGTATGGACTTTCTAGTAAAGTATAGAGTCGGTGGACACGCTGACATTCGAGGTAATCTCCCTATTCCTGTATGGAACTGATATGGTGATAAGGGATAAGGGCCTTTAGTGATGTAATTGATAGGGTGATAAGGGAGCTTATCAGTATGATACTGAAAGTATAGATTGTCTAGCAAAGTACGGGGATCGGAAGAACACCTAGGATCGTTCGTTGGACACAATGTGATCCGAAGAGACTTTTTGAGCGAAAGAGAAGGTGTGGACAGTGGAACTGATATGGTGATAAGGGATATCAGTGATGACTGGAAGGGAATTAGTTTCTTGAACATTTCCTGGTTATCAAAAATCGAAACCTTCTAGAATAGGTGTGTTGAAATTGAGAGAAAATGGTGAAATTGGCTTTTGATTGGGAGGTGATAGGGTGATAAGGGTAAGTGATAGCCCCTTTTAGGGAAATGTGGGAAGTTGGTATTGATAGAAAAAGTAGGATATCATAACCAATTTGAACTTTTTTCATCTGCACACACACAAGACAACGAAAGGACTCGAAGGACACCAGAGGGACAACGAGGGACAGGGACCACGACAACGACGGAAGCGTCTGGAGCGTTGGATCAATCGAATTCAAGGGCGATACTGGATTCAGAAGCACTTGGAGAGCGTCGATTTGGTATCAGTGGCTCGGACTTCTGGAGAAGCGAAGACGACGGACGGAGAAGAGCATCTGGAGTCCCGAGATTCAAGGATGGACGACTCTGGAGACGGGACGACGAGGACGGAGCTCGACGCCTTCTGGAATTAGAGGCTTGGGATACAAGGATTCGAGATGAAACCAATTTCTGGAGAAGCGCCGTCGAAGGATTCTGGAGACTTTGTCAGATTCATAAGACTGAGAAGGATGGACGGTTTGGTTGTAGAGGTGAGTGATTCAGAATTGTTTTTGGAAAATAGTCACTTTTGAGTTTGCAGAGCACCTCGGAGTCAGCTGAATGAACGGATCGATGGAGTATCAGGAGCAGGAGAAGCCGTCAAGAAGTCAAGATAGGCCAGTGAATCTGGAGATTCTGGAGCTCAAGAAGATGAGCATGTTTGGGAACGAAGGTGAGGGATTCTAGATGCTTCTTGGATTGTAGTCAATTCAAACGTTCAGAGTTCTATCCGATTGGCCAACGACTCAGAAGACAAGGCGCATGGATTCAAGACTCGGAAGGATTCAAGGTTCTGACGACTCCAGAAGGCCGACGAGGATGAGGCGCTTCAGAAGACGAAGCTCTGACGGTTCAATCAGTGATGGAACATAAGGAGCTCACCAGGGACTAATGGACAAGAGAAGCCTACGGATTATCAGGTTTGTGATTGCAGGGTTGCTTATCAGTGTAGAGTTCCCCTCTCTGTTATCAGTCCCTTATCATTTATTTTCTCAATTTCAGATGGGACACCAACTTCACACGTGGACTCGGAAGACGAAGACGGAATGGCCTGGGACGTCGTCAACCTAGAGGATTCTGGAGGAGCACAGGAGTCAAGGGACCGAAGACGAAGGTTAGTGATTAGAGGAGAAACTGATAAGACTGATAAGGGACTGATAAAGTTGGAATTAGGTCCGGCTCTGTGCCATTGCGTTGTATCTGTAGCCTCGATGGACTCTGTGATAACTCGATCACTTTTGGGACTGATAAGGGTGAACTGATAAACTAGTGGTTCGATGTGTGAACATGTGGAGAAAATCAAACATTTATTTTCCAATCGCAGTTTTTTCTTCATCTTTTCACTTGAAGGCTTCCGTGCCAAAGATCTCTTTGTCTTGTTCCTGGTTTCGGTTTCTTCTGTTTTGGAGCTGAAAGTTTTGAAATAAGCGGTCGACACATGAAAAGAACTCTCTTACCTCTCTTCGGAATGTAATTGCTTGCTCCAAGGGATTTAGCATAAACTCTTTCTGGTGTGCTTACTGTGATGTTTTGGCAAGTTGTCAAAGAACAGAAGAACTTCTGAAAAGTTACCAGAGTTCATTCGGGGGCCATTCTCTTTTGGTTTTGCTAGCCCTGTAGTGACAATTGTCGGTGCGAATCAGGCTATTTTTGTGCATGTAGCCGTGGTCATTTTCCTCGTGTATGATGTTCCTCCGTTTTCTAGGCCACTGTTGGCCACGGTTGGCCACGGTTGAGCATGGTTGATCACAGATGATTACAGACGAGTTGGGCACTGTTGTCCAATAGGAAGAATCTCAAAATTTCGGTTGTTTTGGGTTTTGGGGTTAATAAAAAGCTCACCAAACCATTGCCAGTTGTCGTTGACTCGACCACAGACATGAACGTTTGCTTTTTGGCATTTTTCCAAAAAATCAATGGAGAACTTCAGTAAAAATCGAAAAGACCTGTAAATTCTTTGAATTCATACCCTATTTTTGGAATGTGGTTGACTTACAAGTAACATTAAAGAAATCGGGGGTAGTCTGCCTTCTGGTGACTCGGGGTGGAGTAATTAACCTGAAATATTGGGATTTTGAAGAGAAAGCTATGTGAAAAGGTTAGGGAATTGGACTGATAAGGGACTGATAAGACTGAGGGGTCATATAGGATTTTGTGGAGGAAAATGTATGAAAGAAGTCTCCTTTCATAACTATTTGCGATGAGCGAGAGGTGGAATGCTAGGTGAGAATTAGACAGTGTTCGGTGGAGCGCACTTTCTCAGATGCTTTGTCTCAGATCTCAGATGCAGATGCTAGAGACTTTTTGATAACTTTATCAATTCTGGGATTGATAAGGGACCAATAGACTGTGTGACTGGGTGATTCTGATTCTGAGTTGTGATAAGACTGATAAAATGGGAATTCGATTCGGCTGTATGTCATGACAATGTATTTGCATCCGAGCCATGGTGAGCTCTGTGATAACTTTATCACTTCCAAGACTGATAGGGTCAAAAGGACTTTGGTTCCGAAGCAGAATATGATCGATTGAAAAGCTTTTTGTGGACAGATGTACATTCAAAAAAAAAATAGAAAGAGAATGTTTTGCAATAAGTTTTATCAACGAAAGGGCACCGAAAATGCATGTAAATTCGAGAAAATTACACAAAACTATTCTCCTTCCGGTCTGCTCGGCGTAGACTTCAATGATGTCTTCTACTCTTTCATGACGCGTTGACCCTCGAAGTTGAACCTGAAAATAGATTAGTTGATTATCAGTCTAGCAGTGTTTTTGAATACCGGATGGAAACAACTGCGTTTTTGTCATCTCGAATTCTCTTGAACTCGGGTAGTTGGATGTCCAATTTGAGTCATAAAGAATGACATTTCTTCCAGATCAAGATCAGTTAGTTTTAATCAGAATCTGAAATAAATCTTTGATAAAGGCGTCATACCCGATTCACAATTACCTCGAGACAGTTATCCTCATGGATGGTCACCGCATAGCGTGTCGGCACTTCCCGCAAATCGGTAGCTGTTTGAGAGTTCAGCCGTGGCTCCTAAAAGAGAATATTAGGCGCTGACTAATCATTCCCATGACTTACGGAACTTCTCCTATTATTTTTCCTATAGTACGTGAAACAGTAGAACTTTCCGATTTCAGCCGCGACTCCAGTCTGCTTTCCATGTTGGCGCAGCTCCTGGAGCTTCGCCTCAAGCTGGGCTTTCTTCTGGCAGTTGCTCATTTTTCTGGCGTTGATATTCCTCTCTTTTCAAGTTTTTTAAACAAAAATCAATAGGGAGTTTTAGTGAAACTCGGGAAGATTCTGTAAATTCTAATATTCATAACCTATTTTTGCATCTGGTTGACTTACAAGTAACATTATAGAAATCGGGGGTAGTCTGCCTTCTGGTGACTCGGAATGGAGTAATTAACCTGCAATAGTGGGACAGTTTTGATGTGAAGAATTGTCAATTAGAACGAGGGAATTTTGTTATTTTGAGAAGAAAAAGCTATAGACATAGTATATTTGTCATCAGACTGTCAATCGATATGTGTGTGAGAGAGGGGGAACTGTGAGAAGTTGAGTGGAGCTCACTTGCTCAGGAGAATTCTTAGGGCCATTTTTGATGTGAAGAATTGACCGAAAAAACGAGGAAATTTGGGATTTTGTAGAGGAAAAGCTATGAAAGAAGCGTGGTTTCGAAGCGATTCGAAATGAGCGAGAGGTGGCATTGTGCAGTGAGATTAGACAGTGAGAGAAAGAACATGTGTTCGGTGGAGCGCACTTTCACGTTATCGATTTTGGGATTGATAAGGGACTGATAAAGGACTGATTGGATAGGATGGACAAGCCCTGAATCGTCGAGGATGTTACAGTTGATCCAACCGAGTCACCAGACTGATGTACATTTTTAAAAAAGACAAGAAAGTTTAGCAACAAGTTTTATTAACGGACTAGATTGACTTGAGACGCTTCGGAGTTGGTTCATCAGAGGCTGATGAGCTGGATTCAGAGTCAGAGTCTTGAGAGCGTTTCCGGCTTTTCTCACTGAAAATATGCACTGTTCTAGAAGTCAGGGGAGTATTGAAGACTTACGAGATCATGAGTGACAACCATTGAGGAACTGGAATCACCCGATTTTTCTTGATTTCCATCTCTAGACGTTCCAGGGACTTGATGGATCATCCAAATTGTAAAGGAAGCGTACGCGATCAGGAACTAAAAAACCGTGAATATTACATTTCCAAGTGTACGAAAACTCACAAATTCTCCGAAAGAAAGGTCGGCCTTCTTATAACAAGCAGTGTTCACCACTACCACTTTTATTCTCTTTTCGGAGAACTCCTCCCAGACATTTTGAACTACGGCATCATTTAGATCTGTTGTGATGATTCCTGTCTTGATGTTTTTCCGGCAAAGTTCAGCATGAACCATTTGACGATCGGCGTCTCTCGGGAGCGAGAATTGGGAACTTTAGTGAAAATCGAGAAAACTGTAAATTCTTTGAATTCATAGCCTATTTCTGGATTTGGCTGACTTACAAGTAACATAATAGAAATCAGGGGGTAGTCGGCCTTCTGGTGACTCGGGGCGGAGTAATTTACCTGAAATATTGGAAAGAATAGGGAAATTTTGTGATTTTGGGGAGAAAAAGCTATAGGAATAGGTATATTTCTCATCAATCGATATGTATGTGTGAGAGGGAACTGTGAGAAGTTGAGTCAAAAGAATTCTTTGACACGGGGACCCTTGGGGGGCATTTTTGATGTGAAGAATTGACGAAAAAAACCAGGAAATTTGGGATTTTGTAGAGGGACATCTATGAAAGAAGCGTTGTTTCGTAACAACTCGTGATGAGCGAGAGGTGGAATGTTCTAGTGAGATAAGACGGTGAAAGCGAAAACAAGTGCGGTGGAGCGCGCTTTCACGTTTGCTTCGGCATTTGTTGTGCGCTGACTTTGTGATAACGTTATCAATTTTCGGATTGATAAGGGACTGATAAAGGACTGATTAGATAGGAGGGACATGCCCTGAATCTTCGAGGATGTTAATGTTAATCCATCCGAGTCACCAAGACTGTGTGATTCTGATTCTGATTCTGAGGTGTGGCGTGATATAGGTTGAACTTTATCACTTCCAAGACTGATAAGACTGAGCTGATAAGGTTTTCCAGTCGCATTCTGTCGCAGCCGCGCTCTATTGAAGTGGATCTAGCTAAAAGTGACGAAAAAGAAGATGTCAAGTGTTTTGAACACGTTCCACTGATAGTTCTCAAACATGTTTTCCCATTTTGATTTATTGAAATAATTTTTAAAAAACAAATGATAGTCGACGGCGGCTGGGACGGCGGCTTCCTGGTCGACAACGGCTGGGGCGGCTATTTTGACGGTGGCGATGGACTGCTTCTGCCAAGCCCGCAGTCAACTCCTTCTCAGCATTCATGTCCTCCGAGGATGGAGCCAAGTTTCCGAGTTGGTCGGTCACTTCTTGGCTGATGGCTTCTCGGAGAGCCGGAACTCGGCATTGCCCAGAACTCTTGTGGCCAGCAAGTTGATCGGCACTTCATTTGCCGCTTGCTCTGTGGCAAATTGAGCAGCTTGAGCTTCTATCTGACCGGCTTGTGCCTTCCTGCAAGCTTTCACAGCTGGGGACATTGTTGGAATCCGAATCGACATCCAAATCGATGGGGCTTGGAGACCTGAAAATGATATTGTATTTCTAAAATATATATCATTCACACTAACCGATCTCGGATAACCTCGTCGTCCGACACTTCTCTCGGGAGGGAGAATTGGGAACTTCAGTGACAATCGGGTTTTCCAAAAAATCAATAGGGAACTTCAGTAAAAATCGATAAGACCTGCAAATTCTTTGAATTCATACCCTATTTTTGCATCTGGTTGACTTACAAGTAGCATCAAAGAAATCGGGGGTAGTCGGCCTTCTGGTGACTCGGGATGGAGTAATTAACCTGTAATTTGGGATTTTCGAGTGAAAACCGAAGAAATTGAGGCATTTTGGGAAGAAAAGGCTATAGAAATAGTATATTTCTCATCAATCGAAAAGTGTGTGTGAGAGGGAACTGTGAGAAGTTGGGTGGAGTTCATTTGCTCAGGAGTATTCTTAGAGGCATTTTTGATGTGAAGAATTGACGAAAAAATGAGGAAATTTGGGATTTTGTAGAGGAAAAGTTATGAAAGAAGTCTCCTTTCGTAATGATTTGCTATGAGTGAGAGGTGGCATGTTGCAGTGAGATTAGACAGTGAGAGTGTTCGGTGGAGCGCACTTTCCCGTTCGTTTTGGCATTCGGTGTGCGCTGACTTTGTGATAACTTTATCAATTTTGAGATTGATAAGGGACTGATTGGATAGGAAGGGCAGGCCCTGATTCTTCAAGGATGTTACAGTTGATCCATCCGAGTCACCAAGACTGTGTGATTCTGATTCTGCGGTGTGATAAGGCTGATAAGATGGGAATTAGACCCGGTTCTGTGCCATCAGCCACGGTGGGCACTGTGATAACTTTATCACTTCCAAGACTGATAAGACTGAACTGATAAGAATCAATTGGACTTGAGTTCCGAAACAGAATAGAATCGATTGAAAAGCTTTTCGTGGACAGATGTGCCATTTTTGAATTATTCGAAAGCTAACAACTCAATTTATCGCTTTCAGTTAGACTGATGTACATTTTTCAAAAAAAGACAAGAAAGTTTTGCATTAAGTTTTATTAACAAAAAGGCACCAAAAATTCATGAAATCACGAAAAAATTACACAATTCCTCTCGATTTGCTCGGCGTAGACCTCAATGATGTCCTCTTCTCTTTCACGACGCGTTGACCCTCGAAGTTGAACCTGAAAATTGATTAGTTGATTATCAGTCTAGCAGTGTTTTTGAATACCGGATGGAAACAACTGCGTTTTTGTCCTCTCGACGGTAGCGATCCATTGCCTTCGAGAGCTTCGAGGTCCTGTTCAGGATGTACCGGAACTCGGTGTTGTCCTGCAATATGTAACTGTTTGTATTGAAATTGAGTAATTTTTATTACCTGGCCTTGGAAGTTTGTAACTGAGGAGTCTAGGCTCCCGGATCAGTCTTCGAGATTTTGATTTCCGCGTTGCGGACGACGATTGGTAGCAGGACGAGCGTACTGGAATCATTTGTTGGAACTGAGGAAACTAGATTAGTGTGACTTACTGGTTGGCGGAGTTCCTCGAGCTTCGCCTTGAGCTCGATTGCCTTTTGTCGTTGAATATCCTCTCTTTTTAATTTTTCCAAAAAATCAATAGGGAGCTTTAGTAAAAATCGATAAGACCTGTAAATTCTAGAATTCATACCCTATAGTTGGGAATTTGGCTAACTTACAAGTGACTTCAAGGAAATCGGGGGTAGTCGGCCTTCTGGTGACTCGGGGTGGAGTAATTTACCTGGAATATTGGGAGGCATTTCAAAAGTTCATCGAGTAGAATTACGGAGTTCCGACTCTCGCAACGAACGGAAGTTTTTCGGCGCAAAACGTGCTGCGCCATTGAAGCGGGGTACGGTAGTTGCGCGTCGTCTTTTTCCACTCATTTTTCTCATTTTTATCGGGATTTCAACCGATTTTCGCGTTTGTTACGTCGAAATAGGCATGAAAATAGTATTTTTTGTGTCAAAATAGCGAAAATCGGTTGAAAACCCTATAAAAATGAGGAAAATCGGTGGAAAAATACGACGCGCAACTACCGTACCCCGCTTTAAAGGCGCAGCACGTTTTGCGCCGGAAACTTTCATTCGTTGCGAGAGAGTTGAACTTTTGAGTTGCAACGATAGTAAAACGAGGAAATTTTGTGATTTTGAGGAGAAAAGCGATGAAAGTAGGATATATTTCTCATGAGAGTATCAATCGATATTTGTGTGTGAGAGGGAACTGTGAGAAGTTGAGTGGAGCTCATTTGCTCAGGAGAATTCTTAGGGCATTTTTGATGAGAAGAATTGACGAAAAAAACGAGGAAAGTTGGGATTTTGTAGAGGGACATCTATGAAAGAAACGTGGTTTCGAAGCGATTCGAAATGAGCGAGAGGTGGCATGTTGCAGTGAGATAAGACAGTGAGAGTGTTCGGTGGAGCGCACTTTCCCGTTCGCTTCGGCATTCGGTGTGCGCTGACTTTGTGATAACTTTATCAATTTTGAGATTGATAAGGGACTGATTGGATAGGAAGGGCAGGCCCTGATTCTTCAAGGATGTTACAGTTGATCCATCCGAGTTACCAAGACTGTGTGATTCTGATTTTGAGCTGTGATAAGGCTGATAAGATGGGAATCAGACCCGGTTCTGTGCCATCAGCCACGGTGGGCTCTGTGATAACTTTATCACTTCCAAGACTGATAAGACTGAACTGATAAGAATCAATTGGACTTGGATTTCGAAGCAAAAAAGAGTCGATTAAGAAGCTTTTCGTGGACAGATGTATCCTTTTTGAACTTTTCGAAAGCGAATACCGCTTCCAGTTGGACTAAATGTACATTTTTTTGAAAGACAAATAATTCATGTAAATTAGAGACAGATTAATGATAATAGCTAGTAGTAATAGAATTCGGAGACGTCCGGCACCAGTCCAGACCTCGTAATGATGGCATCTAAACAGAAATGGATCTTGAATGAATGAATGAACAGAAAACATACTTGATGTAGTACTTCGAAACCGAGTCTTCTCCATGAATCCTAAGTCCGCGTCTTCGAAATAACAAGTGAATTTGGAATGTTCAGTTCCTCTCTTCTGATTGATCATGGAGATTGTGGAAGTATTGTTCTGCCGCATCACGAATCAAATTGACGTCCCCGTCGGTCCAAGAAGCGACTTTAGAATGTTTTCGTTTTCGAATCTGAAGAAAAAACCTGGCCTTTTTTTGAAATTCTTGATTGAAAAAACTCACGACATGAAGACATTGTATGGTGTGGAACACTGCAACAGATGCTTGCTGAATTCGCAGAAGACTGTGTTTGAGCACCTGCTGATGATGAATTTCGGCATGCTTGGAGCTTCGAAAAAGTCGTCACCCATTTGCAAGAAATGTGGAAACATCTAGTCGGACGGCGAATTGACAGAGAACTTTGTCCGGGATACGGGGGTCGCTTTGTACTTTTCTGTGCCAAACACCGCTTTGTACTTTTTGTGTATATAGCAGTTCTGAAAAGATCTTTCATCATTTTTGAATTCCCCGCTTTCCCACTTACTTTCAACAACACTTGGGATACTGTCTGGGAAATGGAATTTCCGGAATGCCTTCATTTTGAAGTAAACATCTAGAGGGGAAAATTGGGAACTTTAGTGAAAATCGAGAAGACCTGTAAATTCTAGAATTCATGCCCTTTTTTTTGATTTGATTGACTTACAAGTAACATTAATGAAATCAGGGGTAGTCTGCCTTCTGGTGACTCGGGATGGAGAAATTAACCTGTAATATTGGGGGCATTTTTTGGGATTTTGAGGAGAAAAGCTATGAGAAAAGGTTAGGGAATTGGACTGATAAGAGACTGATAAGATAGGAATTTGAGAGGAACATTTGGGATTTTGTAGAGGAAAGTTATGAGAAAAGGGACTGTGTGGGTATGTGGGCGAGAGAGAATGTGTGTGTGTGTTCTGATGAATCATCAGAGAACGAATGCTGGCTTGGTGGGAGCGAGATGAAGGGAGATTGGGAAATAAAGTTTGTAACGACAAGTTTTGGTAATTGGACTGTCTAAGGGACTGATAAGGAAGTGATAAGCTGTGAGGAATGGTCAGTAGTATTAACTTCCTGAAAAGCTGGAGGAGTTGGTGAGAAAGGCGTGGTTGAGATATTGAAAGTGTGTGCAATCAGTGATGAATCATCAATAAGGCTTGACGTGGGCTAGAGAAAGGGATTGTGAAATAAGAATGTGTGTGTGGGAGGAAATGATAAGGTGATAAAGACAAATTGAAGGTTTTATTGAGGATCCGGGAAGGAATTCCAATATGTGTGTTGCCGAGAGATTTCGCAATTTTGAAATAGAAAATTGGATAGTTCGATAGAGCGCACTTGCATTGAAGCTAAGGGGGAAGTAGAGAGATTGTTCCGAAAGTAGTGCTAGATAGGAAAAGTAGATTATCACAACCAATTCGAACTTTTTTCATCTGCACACACACAAGACAACGAAAGGACTCGAGGGGACTAGTGAGAAGTCGACGGATTATCAGGTTTGTGATTGGAGGGTCGCTTATCAGTTTAGAGTCATTCATTGTTATCAGTCCCTTATCATGTACTTTCTCAATTTCAGACGGGACACCAACTTCACACGTGGAAGTCGACGGATTCACCTGGGACCCCGTCACGTCATCAACCAAGGATTCTGGAGGACACTCTGGAGCCGATAGGTCCGAAGGTTAGTGAATTGGGGAGAGACTGATAAGTTGATAAGATGCCTTTCCGGGTTGAAAATTCTCTGATGACCTTATCAGTTGGGATTCTGATAAGGGACATTGATAAGAAATGGAAAAGGGGATGAATAAAAACATATTCATTTTGTAAAAATTTGGAAATTTTGTAAAAAAAAAGCTTTCGCCAAGAAAAATAAGGAGACTATCAGAGCAGCTCCAACCAGAATATCCATCCAGTTTCCTTCCATGTGTCTAGATGGTGTTGAGTTTGTCCGTCACTGGTCGTTAAGGAGATGTGTCTGAAACTATGAACATGTCCATCCTTTTCACCAGTTTTAGCACTACTTACTCTTCCTTCCTCTCATGGTCACTCTGTTCATGATCAATTTGATAATTGATGGCATCTCGAAAATCAAGTGCTTTCCCTTTGGCATCTCCATAGCTCTGCGGTTCCATTAACCTCTTCGTGGTGTCCACATGTACTTGTTTGAGTAGACATTCCGTGTAAGCTTCTGGTGAGCACAATTTAGCTTGCACTGGTCCTTTTTCGCACACTTGTTGGCCACAAACTGCTGTGTTCCAACTGTGCCATCATCGCTGAACTCTCCTATTGGTAACACCTGAAAACATTTGCATCAAGTGATCTGCCGTGCCCATAGTGATTTACCAATTTGTCCGTTCCGAACTTGCGCTGCTTACTCAGTGGACCTCATACGGCAAGATGAATCTGGTCGCAGTACATTCGTTTCGATGAGAGCATTTCCCAGTTGTCTTCGAAATGACCTTCTGGCAGGTTCATCTCTTTGAGAATCTCCTAAAAGAAGCATTTCCTTACAAAACACTCTTCTGGTCACTTACAGTCCTTCCTCAGCTGCTTATAGTCGGACGTGTGTTGGAACACGTCGAGATGAGTACCGACGGACTGGACGATCAACTCGATGCTGTTCTGACGACTCATGTTTTTCAGTTCCTTCAGCTCGTCTTGCATGCTATAGTGTTCGGTTATCACTTTGTAGGCAAACGCTGAAATCGAAGCGACTGCGATGATAGCCACCACTTGACGTTTCTTTCTCGCCATCAGGCTTGCGCGTTCTGTAATGGATTGTAAATATGGACTGTAGCTTGACAAGTTTCTCACCTCGTTGACAAACGGTTTGCATTGTTTCCGTTTGATTGACGAAGAACTCTTTTACTCGATTTTCGACTGTGTGACAGTGTTCTCCATGTCCGTGGGTAGCAGCACCATGATGCCGCTAGTTGCTTTCGCCTCGCTCTGCCTTCCTCCAAGTGTTCGCAAATGAACTATTTTTTGAACGGCTCGCACTCTTTCTATCAGCATTGTTTCCAGCGTGTTCAATTTGCTTAAGACAGACGGTATCGGGTCAGTATCGAAACCATTCACCACAGCTGCATAGGGAAGCCGTTTCTGGCTGATGAATCGGAAACAATATCTGCAATCCACTGGTTCCGTGGTTTCCTTTTGTTCCGGAGGGAGAGCAAATGACAGGAGTGAATAATTTGTTTTCATTAGATTTGAAGGCGATGTTCATCTTTCACACACTTTGCACACTTTTGTTTCCAAATTGCGCATTGCTCGTTTGTAGTCGTCGATAAGATGACTAAAGATCGGGAAGACCTGTAAATTCTTTGAGTTCATGCCCTATTTTTGGATTTGGTTGACTTACAAGTAACATTATAGAAATCGGGGGTAGTCGGCCTTCTGGTGACTCGGGGTGGAGTAAATTACCTGCAATTTGGTATTTTCAAAGAAAAACCCGAGGAAATTGAGGCATTTTGCAGAGAGAGATTTGGGCTTTGAGCAGGAAAGGTAGAGAGAGGGATTGTTCCAGAATTTCAGTAATTTATCATTGAGTGGTCCCCTAATCAGTTTTTTATCATATTATCACATTCTTGAATTGGATTGATTTCAGGAGTCATTGGTTAGAAGACGCAGAAGATCCGGGACCGCCCAACTTCGAAGCACGAAGCCACGACATCAACCTGGAGGATTCCGGAGGAGCCAAGGAAAGGATCAGAAGGTCAGTGAGTTGGGAAAGACTGATAAGATTGGTAAGAGACTGGTCAGATAGGAATTAGGTCCGGATCTGTGACATTACGATGGCCCATTCGCTCCTCGGTGGGATAACTTTCGGGACTGATAAGACTGCACTGATAAGCTAGAGTGTAGATGAATTGATGTGTGAACAGGAGAGAAAAAAATTCATTTATTTTGACTGATATGATACTGATACGGACTTCCAAGACTCTGTGATAAGTGACTGCGCTAATGACTGATAATGGACTAATAAAATAGGAATTAAAGAAAAAAGTTAGGAAATTGAACAGGCTGATGAGACAGGAATTTGAGAAGAACAATTAGGACTTTGTAGAGGAAAAGCTATGGTAGAATGTGACTGTGTGTGTCTGTAGGCGAGAGAGAAAGAAGATTGAAAGTGTGTGTGTTCTGATGAATCATAGTGGCGCGATCGGGAGAATGTGTAAGAATTTGTGTGTGTGTGTGGGAGGAGAAAGGAAACGTTTTAGCTCGATAGATTTCAGGAATCAGGCCAACTTCGAAGCACTCGAGGACACCGCCACGTCATCAATCATCATGGATTGTGGAGGAACACTCAGGAAAGGAGAAGGAGGAAGGAGAGGTTCAGAAGGTTAGTGAACTTGGAAGAGACTAAAAAAGTCCAGGACT
This sequence comes from Caenorhabditis becei, assembly GCA_900536315.3. Classification (NCBI taxonomy): domain Eukaryota; kingdom Metazoa; phylum Nematoda; class Chromadorea; order Rhabditida; family Rhabditidae; genus Caenorhabditis; species Caenorhabditis becei. The sequence continues at coordinate 275,172 of LR539436.1, read as the reverse complement.
TTTTTTTAAAACCGGCTGTGTGGGACTATAAACGGGAGAGAAAGTGGCCTTCTCGCGATCGGGAGAAGGCGGGGAAAGGAATCATTTTCAGCTATTCTAATGATTTCAGGTGCACTCGAGGACAGCGCCACGTCATGCTTTCTGGAGGATCTCGCAGGAGCCAATGGAATTTTTAATTTCAGGAGCCGCCACTCTGGCCAGCAAACAGTCGACCAAGCATTGCTCGGTGGTCCTCCTGGAGGCAAGGGACAGAACGCGAAGAGCATAGGGAAAACGGATAAGGGGTTGTACATAGCCGAAAGGAAGCAACTTGTTGAGAATCTGAAAAAATTTGATTCAGAATCTGTCTCGGATGCATCTGTGGTCTTCTCTCATCGCCTCTAACGCCGGTAGCTGACATCTGAAAATCTGAGAAAAAAAAAGGAATGAAAATGTAAACAGTAATAGTGAAACAATTAGAATTAGGTCGCCTTCGTGTCGGATCGTGAATGTCTCCTCCAAGTCGCTGGGGACTCGTCTTCAGAATCCGGTCATGTTCTCGAATCCTGCAACTGGCCACCAGAAGTCCCAACGAAATCGAAGCACGTAACGATCTTCTTTCTCCTCGTCGAAACGTCAGAGCTCGCATCAGACTTGAACAGGTTTCTGCTGACCGCCTCTCATTGAGATTCTTCAGAAGTGTCGGGGCGGTGGGGGCGTCGAAGGAGAACGGACAGGTTGGAGAGGAGTATCCGAAGAAGACGCCGAGAATCAGAGCTGGTGCAGCAGGTGAATCCGGACGGTGACTACGAGTTCCCAGTGGTCCAGTATCAGGTTCTTATGGAACTGATTGTAGGAGGGGAAGTCGAGAAGAGGAGTAGTGGTGAAGCAATGAAGTCAGCGGGAGGTGGAGCCGCTTCCCATCGGGATTCTTCAGAAGTGTCGGGGCGGTAGAGTCTGGGTCTGATTCCTTGAGTGCTGAGGCGGCCAAGGAGTAGAGAGAGCTGAGCTGAAATGATACAGAATTGAAAAATGAAAAAAAACCATTTTCTACCTATGCATACGCAACAATGAAGAAGAGGAGCAGCGCCGACGTCAGAGACGCTTAGTTCCAAGTGGTCCAGTATCAGGTTCTTATGGAACTGATTGTAGGAGGGGACGCCGAGGAGAGGAGTAGTGGTGGAGCAATGAGGTCAGCGGGAGGTGGAGGGTCCGACGTGACTTGATTCCGATTAGGGTGGTGACTCCTAGACAACGTCAGATGGAAGGCATGAACTCCGAAGGTGTTGAACAAGACGTGGAAACACGATCCGAAGATGGAGCAGAGGGGACAAGATCCAACCCATCCGAACGAGAATCATCATTGAGATTGGCATAGTATCCGTCTCTGATTCGATCCATGAGCAGTGATGGCATCAGGGAAAGCGGCGTTGTCTCCAGAACCATCCAACACAGCTTCACAACCGAGGAAGAACTCGAAGATTTGGTGCTCGCATTCTTACAACTGTCAGCGTGAAGCACATCTTCTTGCTGCTCATCGAGACGTCGGGAAGAGCACAAATTGTGAACTGACGGCTTTGGGGGTAGGCAGAATTCGAGACGATGCCAAAATCCGTCACATCATCACGCTGAAACCAGTTCTCGAGATGTCTCCGGGCAGTTTGGATGCCTGATGACGTGACTGAAGCGGGTTCTTCGAGTGCTGGAGCGTCGAGGGAGAAGTTTCTTATGGAACTGCTTGAAGGAGTGGAAGCCGAGAAGAGGAGTAGTGGTGGAGCAATGAGGTCAGCGGGAGGTGGAGGGTCCGACGTGACTTGATTCCGATGAGGGTTGTGACTCGACGGCGTCGGACAGAAGGCATGGGCTCGAAGATGTTGAACGAGGCGGTGGCTCCAGAAGACTGACGTTTGACGTCATCGGTGACCTCGTTGGGAACGAAGGAGTCGGGGAACTCCGTGGAGAAACACTCTAGTTCGATCCATTTGCAGAGATGGAAGTGTGCGGATAGGCCTTCTCGTCGTTGTCTTCGGAATCATCCGACACAGCTTCATAATCCGAAGAAGAACTCGAAGGTGCTCGCATTCTTACAACCGTCACTGTGAATCACATCACGCTCTTCTGACGGCTGGATTCCAGAATATGCCAAAATCCGTCTCTTCAATCTTCGTGAGCGGTGGAGCAGTTGCCATATGTGGATCTTTTGGGTGCGAGAGCTCAGTGATCTGTTGCGGCTGCAATACGTGAACACTGGCGGCTTCGGAACACGAGTCGTCGCCTCCAGAATCAAAACACTCTAGTTTCGGAACGGTGGATACCAACTGGGCGGACTCCTTGAGTGCTCGAGGGAGAAGGGAGAGCTCAACTGAAACAGTATAGTTGAAACTTGAAAAAAAATGAATGTGTTTACCTCTGAAGTTCGTGAGGATCAGCGTGTCCAACTCGGCCAGCTGCCACTTTCCACTGGTTGACACTCATGGAGTAGCGAAGAAGATGTGTGGAACCGGAGACTTTAGCCATATCTTGAACTGATTTTTCGGGTTCTGATGCGGTGGTTGCGGATTTCTTGGGTACTGGTGCGTCCAGAGAGAAGAGAGAGCTCAGCTGAAAGTTTTTTGATTGAAATTTAAGAACAATCATCATTTTTACCTCTGCCGACGCGAAATTTCCATTCAACGACTTCAACGAGTGCGTATCCGACGACGACGAGGTGTCTCCGTTTTTCGATTCTCCGCGTCAAATCCGTCCAATTCTGGCGGGGCTGAGACATGGCCTTCGAGATCAGCTGTATACGAGACGGAATTCCGTCTCCTGTCTTCTTCAATGGTGGCGGAGTGTCGCTGGCGGTCTCCAGATTTCCCCACTTTTCAGAACGGGACAGTCCGGCGCGCAGCATCGACATCCTCTGAATCTCCTTCGATGGCGTTGAAGTGCCTCCGAGCTTCTTGTAGATCTCCTGGGTCCGGGTGCTCAGCGATCCGTTTGTCGTGGCTTCGGAACGTCGGCTCAACAGCGAGAAATTGGTGATAGAGGAGACGGGCGAGTAATAAGAAGTTAGCTCTCCGCACCACGTCATATCAAGACGCTTATCAGCGCCCAGCGAGCTCTTGAGGCTCCGCTTCACACTTTCGCTTCTGAACGACTCAGGAAGCGCCTGCTTGTCCAACTCAGCCAGCTGCCACTTTTCACTGATTGACACTGATGGAGTAGTGAAGGCGTGTGGAACCGAAGACTTGAGCCATATCTTGAGCTGATCCGGGCACTTGCACTGACTCTTGACGACTTCTCGACGATGTCATCTGGAATTCTGATGGTAGAATCTTCTAGCATTCCGGGGGTTTTACCTGATTCCACCGCGGATCCACTGGAAATCGGCACAATATCTGGGTGATGAGACTGGGGACGTGGGCGGTGAGCAGACTGACTGAACCGGAAGTTGAGTCGTCGATGGAGTGGAGAGAGTTCAGCTGAAAAATAATGAATGAGAAAAGGAAAATTGCGAATTTTACCTCTGAACAACACGAGGAACTTCTTTGTTGCAGAGCTGATCGGGTTCTGAGGAAGCTGGTAGAAGAGGATCCTCCGGCCGACAATGATCGAGGGGAAGTTGGAGATGTTCGAGGAGTGGTGTGGAGCCTGGACACGGTTGGACGATGCCGGAGGAGCTGAAAATCGAAGGATGAGATGTTTGAAATGAGGAGGCGGCGAAACCAGTCGGGGCGCAGCGTCGAGTCCATCTGAACTGCAAGATCCTTTCGATGCTGGCCAAGGGCATTCCGAGAGATTGACTGACTCGTGGACAGTCTGAAAACCAAGAAAGTTGACAAGTCTGCTGTGAATTCGATGATAACCATTGACCACCAGCATTGATTGACACGCCGATCCTTGAGAAGATGGGAGAAGACAGAGTCTAGAGCACTTCTGAAAGTCCACATTGATAAGGAATGCTTTGAAGCGGTAGGCAAACTCGTTGGCAGCGGCACAGCTTCTGACGATCCGACGAAGGTGTTGGTGCAGGTGACAAAGTCCGAAGTAGTCTGCAATTTCCGAATGTATTCTAGTCTTGAAGCTCCAATCCCAACCACCACCAGTCTTCGAATCGAGTCATCTCCAACTTCAAAATCTCGCCACTGAATCTCTGAATCGTCACGGGATCCTCTTCTGAATCCACGCGCCATCCTGTCGCTGGCCTCCAGAATCGCCTTCTCTCTCGGCTGCCACAACGACTTCCTTTGACTCGTGGACAGTCTGAAAACCAAGAAAGTTGACAAAGTCCGCTGTGAATCCGATGATAACCATTGACCAACAACACTGATCGCCTTCCTGGCAGCCATTAACACGCCGATCCTTGAGAAGAAGTAGGTCTCGAGGGGTTCTGTGAAGCAGATAGATTTGGCAGGAGGTCTGGAAAGAATCAGTCCATAACAATGTTGATGGAGATGGTCACCTCGGACGGCTCTCTTCACGTCGTCTGATCGATGGCGATGGGACGAGGGAGGCATTCTGGAGCACTTCTGAAAGTCCTTATTGATAAGAATTGCATTGACGCCGTAGGCAACCTCTTTGACAGCGACACAGCTTCTGAACGTCTTGAAGCTCCATTCCCAACCACCGCCCGTTTTCAAATCGAGTGAACTCTCCAACTTCAGAATCTTGCCACTGAATCTCCGAATCACCAGCTTCCACAAAGGCCTTTTCTGAATCCATGCGCCATCCTGTCGCTGGCCTCCAGGATCGACGTCTTCTCTCCATCCTCCTTGTCGCTGTCCCTGTCTCCCTTGATCTCCTGCCGGTGCTGAACTCGTCGTCGTCGGTGTCCCTGCTCCTCCACTGTCCCGCTGCTCCATCTCGTCGGTGTCCCATCCAATACTGCAACTCATCAAGTGCAGCATCTGCCCAATTCCTTCCCGATCCCCAGCCTTACAAATTTGGGTCCCCGCCCAGTCCCGAGTGATCCCCACTATGCTCATTACAGCTTGACGGTTTAGGGCCTGCCAAGACGTTCACGACTGATAATTAGAGATTAATCTTCAGTGATCAACGGATCCGAAGATCCGCCACCCATGTCCATGGCCGAACAGGGTGCGTACCGCTAGCGACGTTTCAGGTCGGCTTCCCAGGCATGATCTTCCGTGGCACACTCCACTTCTTGACCTTAGCGAGGGCGCGGGGCCTAGAGCATAGGGGCAGGAGGGGTGGGGGGTGGCGAAATGGTCAGGTTCCCTGAGAGCACTAGGTGGGTTAAGGGAGGGCCTAACAAAGACAGTGATACCTAATTTTGATTGGGACCCCATACGCTCACCTGATAACTTTCTGATCCTCCTGCACCTCGTCGTCGTCGGTCTTCTGGTCCTGTCGTTGTCCCTGCTGGGCTCCTTCTCGAGGCGATGGCGATCCTGGAATCAATGAATGAATCTAAGTGATAAGGTACTGATAAGGGAGCAGTGATAAGGAATTAGAAGAGATTTAGATGAACAACAGGAGAGCTAAGAGACTGATAAGGAAAAGAAGATCACTGAGTGATAAGAGACTAGTGAAGGACTGACAAGTGATAAGGGCTCTAAGATCGGAAGAAACAGTGATCAAAGACTGATAAGGAACTCAAAAAACGACAAACTGATAAGTGATAAGGCTCCCTCAAAAGTGACTAACTGTAGTCGACGTTGCCTAACTTGCCAGATCGGACGGGCGGACCAAAGAAAGGAACCGACCACCCGCCAGTGGACCAAAACAACAAAATGAGCGATGCGAGTTGCATCATGCGACGAATGGTCCCCTATTCACGTGGCAGATGGGGTGGTGGTGGGTCAAAAAGATGAGTTGGCAGTGGGGCGCGATTGCAACACGGGAGGGGGCGAGGGATTATCGATTTTTGAGGAATTCCGTTGATTTTTCAGGAAAATGGCAATGAAACTGAAGGTGTTGACTTCTCACAGGACTTCTGAATCTGAATCCGACGTCTTCTGAATTCTCAAAATCTGAAAATCGAGTTTTCCCCAAATTCTGGCATGATTATACTCAAAAGAGTCAGAATTCCACGGGGATTCTGAATCTGACGTCAAAAACGGAATCTGGAGCTTCAGAAGTGAGGATTCTGAATTCAGAATCTCCAAAATCGAATTTTCCAGAATTCTGAACACTTTACGTTTTTCAGAATCAGAATTCCACGGGGATTCTGAATCTGACGTCAAAAATGGACTTTGCAGCTTCAGAAGTGAGGATTCTGAATTCAGAATCTCCAAAACCGAATTTTCCAGAATTCTAAAATCTTTATGTTCTCCAAAATCAGAATTTTATGGAGAATCTGATTCCAGCGTCAAAAATAAGAATTTGAAGCTTCAAAAGTAAGGATTCTGAATTCAGAATCCTAAAAATCCCAATTTCCAGCGTCAGAAATGAAGCCTAGACTCAAGAATCCCTCCAGAATCCCGATTCCCCCTTTCCTTCTCATTATTCCATTCGAACACCGTACTCTTTGTACTTTGTACCTTGCCCCCACGTGGGACCCCTATACATCACTGACCACTTGGACTACACGTAAAACATCTCTGACTACACATCACTGACCCCCCCCCCCCCCCTCTTCCCGTGAACGCAAACACGTATAAAAGCCCTCCGCCACGTGCTCTCATTCCTCATTCTTCAGTGTCCCACGTGTTCTCTAGGGTCCCTAATGTTCCGCTCCTTCATCGCCAAATCTGCCCTGAAATTCCACTACAGCAGCAAATGCGCTCCACCGAACCAACCGCCGAAATCAGCGATTCTGATGATCGGATGGGCTGGAGCGTCGCCGAAACACATTGAGAAGTATGTGAAGATCTATACGGATGCTGGGTAAGTGTGCTCTAATGCAAATGGCCATTTATTGATTTTAGCCACCACGTCGCACTAATCTGCCCGCAAGGATTCCACTACAAAGTGCCGAATTCGGCGATTGGAGCCGAAATGGAGCCGGTTTTTGAGGAGTTTAAGGAGAAGTGAGTTACTGATAAGGGGACAGTGATAAGGTGATAATTTAGCCCTCTGATGATCCACGCCTTCTCAATGAATGGGGGAAGAAGTGTTGTTTCGCTTTGGAAACACACTGGGAAAGAGAAGTTTGAGAAGAGGATTCAGGGGATTCTATTTGACAGGTAAGGCATGGTTCGGTGGGGCGCAATTGCATTTTTTGAAATTTTAGTGCCCCATCGCGCCCGTTCAGCTGGCAAAACGCTTTCGCAATGGCATTATCAAGAGCTGATAACGGGATTAGTGATAAGAGAAAGGAGAAGGTGTTCAAGATGACAAATGATTTGAGGAATGTTTTGGTGAGTGACGGGGAATGCGAAAAATCAATGAAAACAAGGAAAAGAAAGGGAAAAATGAGAAAAAATAGGAATAAGAAGTGGGAGGAAAGATTTGATTTTTTCGCGCGATTTTAGAAAATAGGTCAAAAATTCAGAAAATTTTCATTTTTTTTTGTAGGTCAAAAATTTTCATCAATTTTTTTTTTAATTTTAAATTTTCAAATTTTTAAAATTTTCCCGTCATTTTTATATGAATTGAACAAGTCAAAAATTCAAAAAATTGAAAAAGAAAAAAAAACAAATTTTTAAAGTTTTAAATTTTCCAGTATTTTTCATAAAAATTGATATAAAAATTAACAAGTCGAAATTTTTTTAAAAATTGGAAAAAATTTTTTTTTTCAAATTACCTTTTTTTTAAGCTCCTCCCCCTGCTGTCCATGTTCCCATCTCTCCGCTCTCACTTCTTCTCATTCCACTTCCTAACCGACAAAATCACTCTTCCCACCCATCAATACGTCCTCTACTCAACCGCCGACCCGATCAGCCCTGCCGAACACATTGAAGAGTTCATCGGGATTCAGAAGGCCCGCGGTAATCAGGTCACGGCCGTCAACTTCGGCGAATCCGACCACGTGGCCCACTTCAAATCTCAACCGGATCTCTACAAAAAATCGTGTCTCGAATTTGCGAAAATCAATAATCAATAAATACACAATCATTGAAACCGTATCTCGAATAAAAATCCAACTAAATAATATAAATTCCGATGGGGACATAGCACATGAAATAATCGGGGTTATTCGGCGGGTTCTAGGCCTTCTGCTGATACTCAATGTCGACGAGCTTCGCGATGGTGTTCAGCTGAATGTTGGAGGTTCCCTCGTAAATCGTGCCAATCTTCGAGTCACGGTAGTACTTCTCCACTGGGAATTCCTTCGTGAAACCGACGCCGCCGAGCCATTCGACGCATTTTGAGGTGGTTGTGGTAGCGACCTGGAGTGATAGGAGGTGATAAGCTGATAAGCTGATAATCACTCACCTGAGAAGCATACAACTTGGCCATGGCAGCCTCACGGACAAACGGCAAATGGTTCTCCTTCATACGGGCGGCGTTGTAGACCAACAGACGGGCGGCCTCAATTTCCATGCGAACTTGAGAGATTTGGTGTTGCATTCCCTAGAAAACGAAGATATTCTCAATAGAGCGCACTTTCTAATCCAACCTGGAAGTCAATGAGTCGTTGACCGAATTGTTCTCTCTGTTGAAGGTACGGAATCGTCTGATCGAAGCATCCCTGAGCCAGTCCGAGCATCTGAGCTCCGATTCCGATGCGGCCAGCGTTGAGACACTCGATCGCGTACTTGTAGCCTGGAATTCAGTGTTATCAGTTTTATCAGCTTATCAGTGTACTTACCTTTTCCATATTCTCCAAGGATGGCGGATTTGTGAACACGGACATTGTCGAAATGGACGGAACAGGTCGAGGAGGCACGGATTCCGAGTTTGTCTTCCTGAAACATTCATTTTAATTTCAGTGCGATAGAGCGCACTTCCTCCTTACCTTCTTTCCAACAGACACTCCCTCGTCATTCCGATCCACCAGGAAACAAGTGATTCCCTTGTATCCCTTCGCTGGCTCGGCATTCGCGAAAACCAAGAAGAACTGGGCGTGCCCGGCATTGGTGATCCACATCTTCGATCCGGAAATCAAAAAGTCATCTCCGTCCTTCTTGGCAACCGTCTTCAACGCAAACGCATCGGATCCGGATCCAGTCTCCGACAAGGCGAACGATCCGATCGCCTCCGTCACGATCTTCGGAAGGTACTTTTGCTTCTGCTCCTCGGTTCCGAGTTGGATGATCAGTGGAGCGACAAGAGTGTTCTGCACGTCGACGAACACGGAAACGGACGGATCCACCTTGGCGAGCTCCTCGATCACGAGCACAGCGTCGAAGAAACTCGATCCGGGTCCGCCGTACTTCTCCGGGATCTCGATTCCCATCAGACCGTTCTCGAAGGTTCCAGTGATCACCGACTGATGCATTTGAGACTTGTCGTCCATCTCACGGACCAGTGGCTTGATCACGTTGACTGCGAAGCGACGGACTGGAAAACGAACAATTGAAGGGGAAAATTTGGCGAAAATGAGGGTTTTTCCATTGAAAAATAGCCGAAAACAGCAACTTTTATCAAATTTTTCTTATTTTTGTTTCTCTTTTTCCCACCTGTCTCCACGATGGAATTCTCCTGCTCGGAGAGCTGCTGCAACGGCGCGGGAACGTGTCCGTCGATGTGAACACGTGGCTTTGCCGACAGCGATGACGTGGCGACGAGCGGAGCAGCCGAACGGCTCAGCAGAAGCGAACGGGCCAGAGAGGACATTTCTCCTTCCTGGAAAAATTGAATATTCTCGGGATTTAGAATGGGGAAATGTCAAATTCAGAGAGAGAAGCGGGAAATTGCGGGGGAAAAAGAGAAAAAGCGGAGAAAATCTCATTTGTTTTTCATCTTTCACGAATAACTATGCCAATATCCGGCCACCGACGTATTCAAATATTCCGACCACAAGAACCAGAGAATCTTGTGAATAATTCAGAGAAAAATAATAGAAAATTGGGAAAACATGGGAGGAAATGGAGAAATTGAGCATTGGTTCAGAAACACAATTTTCTTATCAGTTGCACCTGATTCGGTGCGAAATAGACGGGGGAAAGATCAAAGGAGCAATAAAATGTTGCATTTTTTGAGTGAGGGACATGTTTTTTTGAAGAAAAACTGCGAAAAAAGGAGAAAAATGATCTGTTTTGAACAGGTGAAACACACAATTTTTCTACAGTAACTTAAAGGCGCATAGAGCAAATTGGTTCATAGGTCTCGCAACGAAAAGCAGGGAATCAGGAAAAATTACGGTGTTAGACGGAAATTGAGTTTTTGGGCGATTTTAACTTTTTTTTTTAATGAAAATTAGAACGGAAATGTATTTTTCCTCCAGTTCCTTGTTTTTATTTGCACAAAAACAGCCGAAACGTGCAAGAAATGCCTGTTTTCTCGCGATAAAAAAATAAGATTTTTGTACAGTAGATTAAAGGCGCATACCAGAATTTGGCGAGCAGGTCTCGCCACGAAAAGCGGAAATCTAGCTGAAACTACGGTATTATTTGGTAGAAAAATATTTTCTACGACAATTCAACAGAAATTCGCAATTTTTTCGCGGAAACAATAGGAAAAAAAGCAAACGAGAAAATTCAAAAGATTATATTTTTTTTAGGAATTCAAAAAATCCCACAAACAATTTCCAATTTTCTAGCCACTTTTATACCCTGAAGACCAAGTCCTCCTGACTGAACAATGATATTTGAACATAAGACAAGCCTTCAATTTAACAGAGTGAACAGTGATCTATCGATAAGAGCGTCGCGCCACGGGGGACACGGACAGCAAAGAGAGAAAAAATGGGGAGAAGGGAGCGAAGAGACGAGAGATGGGCGGACTGGAGAGACGCAGACGACGGAGAGAAACAGGGGGAATGGATTGCAAAAGTGACAACTGGCGCCCGGGAGTTTTCGGAAAGAAGAACACGGAAAAAATGGGAAGAAACTGACAAAACAGGCTTTTCAGCTATTTCGGACGGTCTGGGAGGTCAAAATAGGCCAGCTTTTCTGGAAATTCCAGAACGGGCGGTTTACAGTTCATGTAAAGTTCAGGTAGGTCAAAATTCTGCAAAAATCCTGCAAAATCACTCGGAACAGACCAAAAAGGTCAAGATCACGTTGATAAGAACTCTTATCACTATCATTTCCAACTTATCCGAATGGATGTTTCAAAAGAATTTCCGGGAATCCCGCCAGATTTCACCGATTTCCGAGTGTCGCCGAATCCGTTTGATGTAGAAAATTCGAAATTTGGGGAATTTGAATAAATTTCAGGGCGATTCGTACAAGGAGTTGACTATCAAGAATCACTCGAAAGTGGCAGTGCTTTTCAAGGTTTGGAAAGTGCGCTCTGATGAGAAATTTGAAGAAAAATTCAAATTCCCTCATTTTTCAGCCGATTTTTACAGTTTTTGGCCTAAAATTCCCCAAATTTTCATCAGAATTTTCCCAGGTAAAATGCACATCGAACAAGCACGTGAAAATCGAAGAATGCGCCGACATCCTGCGTCCCGGCAACGAAACCACGGTGACCATCACGAAACTCGTCGACAACACCTACAACGACTCGCTCTACGTCATCTACACGATCGTCGGAAAGCAGTGGCACGACGAGCGAATGTCGGCGTTTCGGTAAGTGCGCTCCATGGACAAATTTGCATTGGAGCGCACTTCAGGTGCTGGGAACGTGCAAAGAAACAGGCGGTGCCGACAAAGTGTATTTCGGTGAGGATGAGAAAACCGAAAAAAGTAGAGGAAAAAGAAAAGTCGAGAAGTCACGAAGAAGAGTAATCACGTGAACTGATTTTTAAAAAATCAATAAATGATATGCCACGTGGCACTATTTTCATGATGACAATTATCACTTCTTCCAATCATTATCGATTCTACTAGCACTCGAAAATGACGACGAAATCCGACCAAGTCGTGACTCCGCCCACCGCCGGACCCGCTGCTGATCCGGCCCTTCTCGGTAATGCTGGCGCCACCGCCGATGCTCAAGAAGTCGGATTCAACATGGCTGTCAACGTGAGCAATTCTGAATCCCCCGACGTCTTCAGGAATCAGAATTTCAGACGATGCAAAAGTTTGGTCGTGAGCTGGAAACGCTTCCGGCTGAAGGTCGTCGACTCGTCGAACAGGCTCTCAGCTCGGTTTCCACGACGAATCATCGATCGACGAGCGGCGCCACGTCGACAAATTCGAAACGTGGATCTTCGATTGATCACGAGAAAGACGAACAGCTGAGCGCGTTTGTCGGACTTGTCAACACGCTTGTGGATACGGTAGGGAGCAATTTGCGATCTTGGGTCTCGCCACGAAAAGTGCCAATTTTGGTGGAAAACAGCGAAAACACGAAAATTACAGCCTGAGAAATCTAGAAAAGCGGAAAACAGGAAAATTGGGTCTCGCCACGAAAATGTCAATTTTTGGGGGAAAAAAATGAAAACTGGAAAATGTCTTCTAATTATCACTCTAAATTGACAACAAAATTCCTACTGTAGGATTGTCGTTGCGGGACCCAAATAATGAAAACCAAGCGAAAACTAGCGGATTTTGTGCGAAAAATGACAAAAATTATTGTTTTTGATGGAGAAATCATGAAGTTTGACGGATTTTTAATGAATTTCGACAAAAAACAACAAAAAATATCCATATAGTAGAATTTTCGTTGCGATACCCAAATTAGTGAAAACCAAGCGAAAACTAGCGGATTTGGTGCGGAAAATGAATAAAATCATTTTTTTTAATGGAAAAATTATAAAAGTCGACGGATTTTAAGCGAATTTCGGCAAATAACCAACAAAAAAATCCACAACAGAATTTTCTTTGTGAGACCCAAATTAAAGAAATTCAAGCTGAAACTAGCGGATTTCGTGTGGAAAATGATGAAAATCATCGAATTTTGATGGAAAAACACCCTTTTCAACGGCATCTCCAAAACCTTCGCTTCAAGACCCATAATTCTTTTACAGTCGCCCGCCCGGATCCCACTGATCCCCCTTGTCGAAACGCTGATCCTCTCCTCCATCGTCTTGTTCGCCTTCTCCGTCTCGTTCTACATCGGAACGTACCTCCTCGCCCCGTTCATCACCATGCTCATCCCACCCGTCGGAGCCGCCATTCTCAGCCTCTTCGCAGTCCCCACGGCCGTCTACATGGCCCTGACTAACCGATTTACTCCTCTCGAGAAGCTATGGCTCGTCGTCAAGACCGGACTGGCTCAGGGACTCCTTTCCGGAGCGGCTCTCGCCAATTTGTTCATCTTCGCCGAGCCGTTCATCTCGTTGACGTGTCTCTCGTCGGCTTTTGCTCTTGTGATGGTCAAACAGGTGGAAAGTGGGTTTGACGGGGAATTTTGATGAGAAATTTTGAAAAACAACAAAAAAATCGGAAATTTTCTGGATTTTTTTTTGGAAAAACAATTTTTGCATTTTTTTTTATTCTCCCGAATCGAGAAAATGAAAAAATTCTCGAAATTTGGGCTGGAAAATTTAGAAATCACCTCAAACAATTGTGAAATTTTTAGAATTTTTTTTCTTGAAAATATTTTTTAAAAAATTTTCAGAAGCATTTTTCTGAATTTCTCCGAATTGAAAAAAATCTAAAATTAAGATATTTTGGCTGAAAAACTCAGAAGACCAGAGAAAAATTCTGAAATTTTCAGAATTTTTTTTTGGAATTTTTTTTTTAATTTCCAGAATTTTTCAGCATTTTTCTGACTTTCCCTAAATCGAGGAAAAATCTAAAATTTTAAAATTTTGGCTGGAAAACTCAGAACACCAGAGAAAAATTTTCTGAATTTTTTTTTGAAAAATTATTTTTTTTAATTTTCAAAATTTTTTGAGATTTTTCTAAACTTTCCCAAATCGAGAAAAATCTAAAATTTAGAAAATTTGGCTGCAAAACGCAAAAGTCACCTCAAAAATTTCAAAATTTTTGGATGAAAAATTCAGTTTTTTTGAAATTTATTTTTTTCTGAATTTTGGCGAAATTTGGGTCAAATTGAGATGAAATTCAAATTTTTTAAATCTAATTTGCAGCCCGCACCGGTCTTCTCGCCCTGATCACGGCCACCTCGCTAACAGTGCACACTGTGCTCGGAGCCATCGAAGGAGCTCTTTCGCCGTCTTACATGAGCCTTTCGGTGCTCTACACCATCGCCGCTCTCATCCCCATCCAACTGGCCGCCCGTGACAAGAAAAAGGCCGATGGAAACATTTACACGGCGATTATCGTTGGATTCTCGGTGGCTTCGAAGCTGGCGATTTACGGAATGATTGGAGTGGGACCCCTTATCATGGAAGAAGTGGCTGTTAAGGGAGCGAGTGGAGAGGGAATGGTGGTGGAACAAGCTGTTTGAAGATATATGAACTGATAAGAACAGTGATAAGAGAGAGAATAAAGGATTTGAATTGGATATCATTATGACAGCTCGATTTCTTCATTTTTTGGCCTTTTCAGGTTGTACTTGGGTGTGTATTTACTAGAGATTCAGAATTGACAGAATTTGAAATGTTGAGATGGGGAGCTAGGGGTGTCTTCTGGGAGAAGAAGTCGGATATGATACAGTAGAAAGTATGACACGTCATCACCTCTGGGGTCTTTAGAAGACGTTAGAGGATTCAGAAGAGACGTGGAGAGGAGAAATTGAACTTTTGGGGGAACTACTTGACTGGGAAGACATGTTAGACAGAAGAAAAGAGGGTGCACACAACTTTTAGAGCAAAATGGGGAATGATATGTAGAGAAAAGGTGAAAAAAATGAGGAATGGAATGAATGGAACTTGTTGATATGATATGAAACAACCGATCATAGAATATGAGACGCGACCCTGAGTGAGATGAGACGAGAAAACAGAGAAAAAGACAAGGAAATCGTTAAGTGGACCGGGGTTAAAAGAGAAAGAAAAACAATTGTGACAGAGAAGAAAAGAGCAATTTTAATGCAATTTATTGAACTAATCGGTATCCGAAAGGGACGAGAAATCGAGGCAGAGACGCGGAGTGTTCAGGTTGTTGTCGCCGAGGCCCATCGGAAGGTACTGGTGGGAAGCCGAGGTGGCCGGCGGTGTCAACTCGGCACGGCACGGGAAATCCGGAGTGACGACTTTCAGACCGAGCTGGACGACGTGCTCTTGATGTTGTTGGATCGACGAGCACATTGAGATGGCTGACGTCGGGTTGCGGAGGGCAAAGTCGCAGTCGATTTCGTCCGAGATGTTGTGGATGTCGAAGGCCGACACGGACTTTTGTGGCGGGTCGACGAAGAAGACGTCGTCGGCGGTGGATGAGATTCTCGCGGAGATCATCTCGGAGGTGGTGGAGAGGGTGCTCGACGATTGGGAGAACTTGGATTGCAGCTGGAAAACGATGGGATTAAGGGAAAAGGATAATTTTCAAGCGAACTTACACTCAAAACCGACGAATTGCGACGGACACTGCTTCTCGTGCGCATCGACCACTTCTCCTCGAGATCCGGATCTCCGTTCGGCTTGACTGACGCATTCGAGCGATGTCTCTCGAGACGGGCGGTCTTCAGTTGGGACGTGTAGTGCTTGTGATCCATCGGCACGTAGTTGCACGGTTCGCAGATCTGACGGCACTCGCGACGATTCCAGAGCGACTTGTAGCCGTGGTCCAGCAGGTACATCTCGGGGTATTCGACGTGTGGGTAGCGAAGTTCGTTGCGGACACGGTCGATCGAACGGACGGCGTTGGCCCTGAAAAATTGAAAATGATTTAAAATCCCAGAAGAACATTCTAGACTCACATTGTGGGACCTCTCTTCTGACTGTACTCACAGTAGAAGATCGGAATGCGCTTCTCGACGTCTCCATTTTCGTCCGGGAAGAACAGCGACTTTATCTCGCCGCGCTTGTACAAATTGACGGCTCCACGAACGTGTCCGCCGCGGAACTCGTACGGATACCGGCAGTCGATGATGATGTACGTTGCATCGAATTGCGCGCCGAGACGTTGGAACTCGGAGAGAAGAGTTATTGGAGAGATGCTTCGGTAGGCTTGGGAGGCCTTTTGGGGACGCTCGACCGATGGGAGGGTGTATTTCTGAAAGAGAACTTTCTTTTTTTTTAAACTGGACATTTTTCGCAGAAAATTGGCGATTTTCGGCCAATTTCTAGTGGGAATCACTATTTTTCCGGGTATATGGGCCACTTACCACTTCCAGCATCGACGGAAGCGACGAATCCGTGTCGATGACTCCGACACTCATGGTCCTCATTGGTTTCAGATGCTTGTCCTGCTGGAAAGATCCATTCGGCGACGATGCATCAGACTTCTCTGTCACATTGGCCCTGGCCAAGTTCCAAAGCGAAGCCGCCGATCTTGGCACTGGCGCTGCGATCGTCGACGACGTGTTGTGCTGAACGAACACATCGTCATCCTCGTCGTCGTCGCCAAACGGATTGTCGTGCTTCAACGCGCCGCTGTACCGGCAGACTTTGTCGCTCTGCGGAGCCACCAGCGACAGGTTGCGACTGCG
The DNA here is from genome assembly GCA_900536315.3 of Caenorhabditis becei. Taxonomy (NCBI): domain Eukaryota; kingdom Metazoa; phylum Nematoda; class Chromadorea; order Rhabditida; family Rhabditidae; genus Caenorhabditis; species Caenorhabditis becei. The sequence goes on along the minus strand of LR539436.1, from coordinate 258,753 downwards.
CTTGCGATCCGTCAGCGAAGCCGTCGGTGACATTGAAGCAGAGCTTCTCTTGCGATGATTGTCGAGGCATCGCTCGACGTGCGTTTTCTTCTCGTATTGCGAATGGTCAAAGGCGTCGTAGAAGACAGACTTAGACTTGCGAGGGGTATCGTGGTGGTAGCTGGACATATGGCTAAATTAGACGATGAAGTAGGTGAAACTCACAAAGAAGAGCTTCTCGATGAGCTGACCGACGAGTTGTACACCTTTGGCACAAAATTCGAGCAGTCCGTCAGAGCGTGACGTGTCGATTCGGCCACTTTGCTGAAATCCGTCGATTCCGGAGCACCGCCGCAGCTTGTCATGGAGATTCCTGAAAATCCGGATGTTTTTTGGTCTTCTGAATCTCTCTGCTCACCAGAATCCCTGGAATCGGCGTCTTCTTCGAAGAGCGTGTCTTGTTTCGGCGGCTTATTCTCCTTCTCGTCGACGTCTTCGACCCTATTTACATGTTGAAACTCCGTCGCCATCATCTCTACACACGGAGTTTTGCCTGGAAAAAAAGGGATTTTTGATGGGAAAATTGATTTTTTGGTTGGAAAAACGAGAAGAACAAATGAGCAGAATATTCTAGACAACGGACAGGTGAGGGTCCGCCCATTCGCGTTTACTATTATTATTATTATATTGCTGTGAACGGCTGTAAAGTATACGGCGCGGGAATCACAGGGAAAACAAAGAAAAATCGAAAAATGAGTGGAGATGGCAGCTGATTTTTGAATTTGAAAATTGGCGCGAGAAAGTGGAGAGCAAGCGAAAAGGAATTCGAAAAATAAAATTTTGATCTACAAAATTTAATTTTTGGGTCTAAAAAAATTTTTCAAAAAAAAAAATTAATTTTTGGCCTAAAATTTTGGGATTTTTCTCAAATTTTCCTCATTTTTCCTGGAATTTCGCGCATTTTTGACCTTTATATTTGCAGTTTTTCAGCCAAAATCCAGCCGAACATTCAATTGAGTCCTCCAGATCACCCCTTGGGGTTTTCTGTCCTCTGAAAGCGGCGGATTTTGAAATTTCCGTCATTTGTTCATGGTTTTCATTCATTTGCGTTCATTTCGCATCACCATTTCCATCGGGTTCTCACATTTTAACCGCTTTTTCACACCGAATTTCGAGATTCCCGGAAAATCGGATTTTCCGGGCACATTCGAGGAATTTTTGAATTTCAAACACATTTTGGGATCGCACAAGCGCATAGAACTTGAATTTTGAGCAAAAATTGGCGAAAAAATCACGAAATTTGGGAGAAAATGACTCGAAATTCGGTGGAGAATTCGGTGGAAAGTAGGCCTCGGGCGCCCGTCTCGCCGCTACAGTAACCCGTGTCGGTAGGGCGCGAAAGCCTCGCGGACTAGGAATTCAAATCGGTGGCCGAGAAAATTACACTGAAAATTCTGAAATTAATTTCGGGAAAAGTGAATTTTCACCGTTTCTCGTTAATTTTTGCTTAATTTTCTCTAATTTTTAGTGAATTTTCAGAGTTTTAAATGTGAAAATAATGAAGATGTAGCAAATGCACCCAAAAAATTATAGAAAACAGTTGAAAAACCGAAAAAAAAAGATTCTACTAGATTTTCACTGATTTTCGTGGTTTTTTCTTAATTTTCTCAAATTTTCAGCACATTTTCAGATTTTTCAGTGTAAAAATAGCAAAAATCAAGCAAAGATGCACACAAAAATTGTTAGAAAATAGCTGAAAAAAGGAAAAACGAAATGTTTACTAGATTTTCTCTGATTTTCGTTGTTTTTGCTGATTTTTCTCTCAATTCTCATTGTAATTTTAAAGTTTTCAGTGTGAAAATATTAAAAATCAAGCAGAGACACCCTAAAACTGATGGAAAACAGCTGAAAAAAGGAAAAACAAAATGTTAGAAATACTAGATTTTCACTGATTTTTGTTGTTTTTTCCCCTTTTTCCTCAGGTTTTTACTGATTCTCATTAATTTCACAGAGTTTTCAGTGTAAAAATAACAAAAATCGAGCAGATACACCCAAACATTATATAAAACAAATGAAAAAACGAAAAAAAACCAGGAACAAGACCTTTTTTTTGGGATTTCCAAAGTTCTTCTCATTTTTCCGTCGATTTTGCCTGCTTCAGAGTGATTTTACAGATCTGTCACTGTAAAAATTGCAAAAATACCCAAAAATTGATGAGAAACAGCTAAAGAAAAATTGGAATTGAAAAATCAACTTTCTATTTTTTCCTTTGGTTTTTCCAGTTTTTTTCCTATTTCTCCGTCGAATTTTACTAATTTTCAGTGATTTTACAGAGTTTTCCGTGTAAAACAAACAGAAATTCACAAAATTTGAAAGAAATCAGCAAAAAATCTGACTTTCAAAATGTTCGCTGGACTTATCAATTTTGCCCAGATTTCCCCAGTTTCCAGTGATTTTCCTGTTTTTTTACTGTTCAAAAACAGCAAAAATCAGTAAACAACATGCAAAATTTGAAAAAAAAAATGCAAATTTTTTTTTTTATTTTCCTGAAATTTTCTTTATTTTTTCCCAATTTTCAATCATTCTTTTAAATTTTCAATAATAAAAATAAAACGTTCATTCCCAGAATTCATCTGATTAATTCCTGAAAAAAAGTTCTAAAAATCTTCTGATTCTGAAAATTCTGGAAAAAAATTAATCTATTTTTATTAATTTCATTAAAAATTTCATGAAAAACGAGCGAATTTCATTTTTTTTAACCCGCATTTTTTCGAGGACAAAGGCTTGGAAAAAAGTAAAGCAAGGCAGAAAAGAGATCTATAAAAAAATTTCAAATTTGGAAAAAAAAAGTTAAAAGTTTTATCGATTGGGCAGGGACCACAGGACAGCCGAACGATCAGCACTGGTCGACAAGAAGGAGAAGTCGTGCGGGTGCCATCTACAGGGGGACGATTACTGTACTGGGTAACTCTCTCTAGTGATTACCTGCACTGCACAACCTTATCAGAGTGCTCCGCAACCGGCAGGTACATCAGCGGGGCCATCAGATCACCCCTCATATCAGTTATCACCACCCGCTTATCATAGCTAGCAGTGAGTAGGTAGTAGGCAGCATTGCTGAACCGAACTGTTCGCACCTCATCGCCATGGGGGCTGCAAGTGCGCTCCGTTGAGAAAATTTCCTTTTTTTTTTCTTTTTTAAGTAAAATTAGTTACCGGAAAGTCTGCAAAACCCGATTTCCCTGAATATCAAACAACGCCACCGACGCGTCTTCGTGTCCTGAAACCAGCAATTTCCCATGTGGATCCACGCAAACCGACGTGACCGGAGCACCTGAAAAATGGTTACTGTAGTCGTGGCGAGACCCAAATGACTTACTGTGCGCCTTGCTCGACGGTGATATCACATTGATAGCAGCTGATTGGCGGAGGTCCCAGAAACGGATCGTTTTGTCTTGGGAACACGAGACGAATTGGTTTCCGGCTTGTGACCAGGTGTACAGACCGAGGATGGGGGCTGGAAGGAGAGTTCGGTGGGGCGCACTTGCCATTTTCGGGGAATTTGGGTGAAAATAGGTGAAATTTGGCAGGGTGACCGGGGAAATTCAAGTTGAAAACTTTTTTTGAAAAATTGGAATTGATGAAAAAATGAAGTTTTTCGGATTTCCAGTTTTCTAAAGTTTTTCCAAATTTTTCACCATTTTCCGGCGGTTTTTGCTAAGTAATTTTGGAAATTTTGAACTTCGATAGAGCGCATTTGTAACTTTCCCACATTGGATCCGGGAGTTCAATAGAGCGCACTTGCCACAATGCAAATTTTTTACTTTGGAATAAATTTTTTCGCATAAATGAAAATACCAGGAACACATCTTTAGTTCAGCAAAAGTCATGAAAATTTTTTTGGACATACGAAAAAAATCGTCAAAAATATGGAGAATTGAAATTCTCATTAGAGCGCACTTTCAACTCAAGTTCTCAATGGAGCGCATTTTTCCGTTTTGAAATAAATTTTTTCGCAAAGAGAAAAGTGTAACGAATAAGTTTGTAGTGTATAAAAACTCATGAAAAAAAGTTTTAAACGACCAAAAAAATCGGTGAAAAAATTGAACATTGATATTCTCGTTGGAACGCACTTTCAACTCAAATTCTCAATAGAGCGCATTTTTTTCCTGTTTGAAATAAATTTTTTCGCATTGATGAAAATGCCAGAAACAACTTTCTAGTTACTCAAAATTTATGAAAATTTTTTTAAAAATACGAAAAAAAATTGCCGAAAAAATTGAAAATTGAAATTCTCACTTTCACAAGAGCGCACTTTCAACGCAAATTCTCAATAGAGCGCGTGTTTTTTCCTTTCGAAATAAATTTTTTCGCATAGATAAAGATGTCAGAAACAAATTTGTAGTTGATCAAAAACCATGAAAAAATGTTTTAAACGACCAAAAAATTCGCCAAAAGTAAGGGAATTCAAAATTGTTACTGGAGCGAACTTTCAACTCAAATTCTCATTGGAGCGCATTTTTTTCCTGTTTGAAATAAATTTTTCCGGATAGATTAAAATGTTAGAAACAAGCTTGTAGTAGATGAAAATTCATGAAAAAAAGTTTTAAACGACCAAAAAAATCGCCTAAAATATGGAAAATTGAAATTCTCACTGAAGCGCACTTTCAACTCAAATTTTCTAGAGCGAATTTTTTCCTGTTTGAAATAAATTTTTTCGCATAGATAAGAGTGTGACTAATAAGTTTGTAGTGTATGAAAACTCATGAAAAAGAATTTAAAACTACCAAAAAAATCGCCAAAAATATAAAAAATTGAAATTCTCACTAGAGCGCACTTTCAACTCAAATTCGCGATGGATCACATTTTTTTATGTTCTGCAATAAATTTTTTCGCACAGATAAAAATGCCAGAAGCAACTTTTTAGTTGATCAAAACACATGAAAAATTTTTTGAACACACGAAAAAAATGGGCGAAAAAATTGAAACCCGAATTTCTCACTGGAGCGCATTTACCAGAATGTCCCTTCATCGACTGAACCAACTGCCCAGTGTTGCAATCCGTAATGTTTAAATGACAATTTCCAGCTCCTCCAGACACCAAAATAGTCGATCGATTTATGGAACTTTCAATGAAAATCAAGTCACGAACTGTTCCGTCGTGACACGTCAGCTCCATTTCGGCGCCTAAATCAAAATTTTTAAAATTCTGAAAAGTGCGCTCCATTGCTAACCAATCCGACACGTGTCCTCATTGAAAGCCATCAGCCTTATCGTCTTATCATTTGACCCAGTTGCCAGCAAATCTCCATTTGGGTTGAACGACAGGCAGTACACACTTCCACGGTGTTGTTTCGGACGGGAAACTGCGATTTCGGCGGAGCGAATTTGCTCGGATCGACTGAAATTCAACATTTTGGATAGAGTCCAATGGAGCGTACTTTCTTACCCCTTCCGAACATCCGGATACAAACAAATATGCAGTTGTTTTGAATTTGTTCCAAGAGCAAAGAACTTTCCAGAAGGATGGAATGACGTGGCACGGATCGCTTGCGAGTCTTCGTACCTATGTAAAAATGAGATTAGCATTAGAGCGCACTTTCAAATAATACCTGCAAACCGGCACAAACTGCACTCCCATTCCAGTTGGCGCCGAGACGGGGCGCTGCGGAAAAGTGGGCGGAGCTTGTGGTGGAGCGCACATTGATTGGGGACGGGATGGAGGGGCCATGGGGATTGGCTGGAATAAAAATTGAACTTTCTAGGCTTTTTGGGCTTTTCGGGCTTTTCGGGCTTTTTGGGTTTATTGGGCTTTTTTGGGCTTTTTGGGCTTTTCGGGCTTTCAGGCTTCCGGGCCTTGTGAGCTATTGGGGTCATTCAGGCTTTCAGGCCTGGTTCTAGAATCAGGTTTTTAACCAAAAGTTTGTTTTTGGGCTTTTTGGGCTTTTCTGGGCTGGGCTTTCGGGCTAGTAGACTTAGGCTTGTGGCCTATTCGGGCTTTTTAGGCTTTTTAGGCTTCATGTCTGCCAGGTCCTTACAAATTTCAGTTTTCCCTCAAAATTCAAAATTCCCGCTTACCTGACCACCATTTCTCATCTGAATATGCTGTTGTTGTGGCTGTTGGGGTCCCTTCACTGAGTCATCTGGAAAAATTTGGAAAATTTTCAACAATTGTTGCCAAAAAAGGCCAAAATTTGAATATTTCTGCTCTAGCGAAATGTTTAATTTCCGGTCCAATGAAAGCTGAAAAAGAGGATGAGATGGGCGGTGCAGTGTGAGCAAATGAGCAAATGATGATGATCATGTGAATATAAATATAGAGACAAAATGTGTGAGATGATGAAGATGAAGAGGAGACGATGTTAGTGCACACACTACTTTCAGACACACTTTTTTTTTCTGGTTTTTCTCTTTCTTTAGCTTGAAAGTGCGCTCTAATGACAATTTTGATGATTTTCTTATTGAAGCAACCTTGCAATTGCGCTCTAATGATAATTACCAAAAAGTTTGCTTTAGAGCGCATTTACACTCGGATCTACTTGCAGCTTGTGATTTGTTGATTATCAGTAGAGCGCACTAGGAGATTTCTGAATATTCTCATTGGGGCGCATTTTCAGACCTTTTTTTGAACTCTAGTGAAAATGCGCTCCATTGAGAATGACACATATTTGGCAACAGAGCGTACTTGCAACTAGCTTTGAAATATCGCATTAGAGCGCATTTGCGACACTCATGAGTCTTTCAAAGTGATTTTCAATAGAGCACACTTAAAATTAGAGAACTAGAAAGTGATGCAAGTACGCTCTAATACAAATTTTCCGGTAATTTCGCATTGAGGCGCATTTGCAACACCTAGAACCAAAAACATGTTTGTGTTAGAGATTCTCAATAGAGCACCCTTGAAGGAAAATTCGCTCTAATGCGAATTTTTCAAAACTTGGCCTTTTTCTCAATAGAGCGCACTTCCCAAAAACGTCATTTCCTCTTTCCCGTCCGTCTCTTTTTCTTCAGCTCAACGATATAATTTCCAGGGGACACATGTCTAACAACAATAATAATTAATTTCTGCCCCCCGGTCCCCCCTCTGACACCTATATTTATTCCAGTTCCTTCCCTTTTTTCCCCTCCACGTGTCTAGTCCGTTTTCCCGAAATTTGCAAGTGCGCTCCATTGAACTCTCTCTTGCTCATCATGACCATACATCAAAAAGAAGCCAAATATGAGCGAAAGAGATTTTTCGAGAAGAAATGTCAACAAATAGATTTCCGGATTAATATTTCCGCGTTTTTTGCCAAATTTTTGGGGTTTAGCAGTAGAGCGCACTTGCATTTTGAATATTTTTTCAAAAATGGAAAATGCGCTCCATTGCACTTTTCCAAAAGACCCCAAACTTTGACCATAGAGCACATTTGCTTACATCACATGTTCTCTTGATGTTTAGCTCTTATCACTTTATCACACACACAAATTTCTGATAACAAATGACTCATTATCACTTGTTTCTCTTCACCTCATCTAATCCACTCTAATCCATGTATACTACACCAAACTAGACACATTAGTGCAAGTGCGCTCCAATGAACTTTGACTTCTAATTGTAAATGCAGACGCGCTCTGTTGGACTATGACGTCGAAAAGTTGATACAGCAAGTGCGCTCCATTGAGAAAAACAGTAAACTAGAGAAGCAAGTTCGCTCCAATAAAGTTTGGTCTGAACGGCCTAATGCAAGTGCACTCCACTGAACTCTACCTTTTTCAATCAAACCTATCAAGTGCGCTTTGTTGAAACCCCAATCAAAATGCAACTGCGCTCCACTGAACTCTACCCAAAACCTCCAATAAATGCAAGTTTGCTCCACCGAACTTCAGTTTCTACATCTCAAAAGCAAATGCGCTCCACTGAACTAGACCAATTTTTCTTTAAAACTTAGCAAGTTTGCTCTATTGAGAACCCAAGAAAAGTGCAAATGCGCTCCACCGAACTCTAGTCAAAACGACCTAACGCAAGTGCGATCCACTAAACTAGACCCATTTTTCGTTAACACCTAGCAAGTGCGCTCTATTGAGAGCCCAATGCAAGTTCGCCCCACCGAACAATGCCCGATTTCCGATCCCTTCCTCCTCAAAAAAGCCCTTGAAACTGCCATCTCTTCCAATAATCCAATTTCGCCGTTTATCACATTTCCGAGAGAGCGTGTCAAGTCGACTGATAATCTAATCTGTTTGGTGTTGCCCCCTTCGGCCAACTTTCAGATTATTCCAAAAAAATGGAGAGAGAGAGAAAAAGAGGAATGCATATCCCCTCGTCGCACAAATCCCCTCCCATAATCCGACCGGAAACGAAGCCGTCAGTAGTTATCACTCACACACTCACTGATAGGACCTGCTCTTATCATTTTATCATTTCATATCAAACACGTTAACTTGGCAACTCACTTGCAAGGGGGAGGCTTGCACTTTGGGAAATAGGTCAATTTGGGGTCATGGCTGGGTGGAGCTTGAAGTCTAGATAGCAAGTGCGCTCCACTGAACTCCACCCATTTTGAGTTCCACCTAGCAAAGTGCAAATGCGCTCTACCGAACCTAACTCAAAAAACACGAAAAACTGCAAGTTTGCTCTACCGAACAGGACAATTCTAGTCTAATCCAAAGTCCAATCAGTCTAAAGACCCCCTTGAGCTTTCAGATTCTCATCTAGATGACCTAGAGCCTTCAGAATTCTCTCTGACGTCTTCAGAATCCATTTAGCAAGCTCCAAATGACTTCCCTACCCTTCAGAATCCTCTAACGCCTTCAGATGACCTCTCGCCTTCTGAATCCATCTGAAACCCATGTTTACTCCCCTATCCAGGTGTCTCAATTGTATCTCCATCTCCAATTTCCGCCCCTCAAAATATAATTGTACCCTTCGCTTCTTCTTATTCATATTTCCCTCGGAGTCACTCATCCACCCACTGGAAATCGGACGCCTTCTGAATCGCCTCTGAATCTCCACCAAGGTCATTTTGCTTGTCACTTGACACGGAAACGACTCGGAGGAGGAGCCGTGCCGCAGAAGGAATTAATTATTCGTGTCTCGATTTGTCTCTTCTTCTTCTCTTTTTTTGCTCTTCTAGAGGCCAGAGTCATTCACGTGAATGTGTTTGGTAGTGGAATAATCGGCGAGAGATGCACTTCTATGTATATCTAGTATTCTGGCAAACTTTTGTTGTTGCACATTTTTTTTATTGAAAAAGGGGCTTTTGAATCTTGTGACGTCTTCTGAATTCAGAAGTGCGCTCTATTGGGAGAAAAACAGTAAACTAGAAAAATGCAAGTTCGCTCCATTAAAGTTTGGTCTGAACGGCTTGATGCAAGTGCGCTCTACTGAACTCGATCTTTTTCAAACTCATCCTAGCAAGTGCGCTCTATTGAGAACCCAATAAAAGTGCAATTGCGCTTCACTGAACCTTGCCCAAAATCTCCAGAAAACAGCAAGTTAGCTCCATCGAACTCCAGTCTTTATAGCCCAAAGAAAGTGTGCTCCACTGAACAATACCCGTTTCTCTTTTCCACCTAGCAAGTTCGCTCTATTGAGAACCCAGGCAATGTGCAAATGCGCTCCACTGAACCTTTCCCAAAATCTGCATTAAATGCAAGTTTGCTTCATCGAACTCCAGTCTTTATAGCCCAAAGAAAGTGTGCTCCACCGTACTATACCCATTTCTCCTTCCATACTCCAGAATCCCCTTTTCTGAATCCCCATCTCTCCCTTTTTTCCAGGGTAATGGACTCGATCTCGCTACTAGTCGGGCCTCCTCCGAACGCCTCCCGGGCCCTGACCCAGGACGATTTCGACGCCCGTTACAACTTTGCGAAATACCGAAAGAAGAAGACGAACACGGAACTGGCGAAACAGTTCTTCGTCGGCGACAACTGGATACTGTACCAGGCACCCAACTCGTGGACTCAGATACTTCCGATCACTAATTGGATCAATAAGTATCATGTGAAGGTGGGTGAGGAATCCGTCACGTCTTTTGAAAGTTGGGGATCCAGAAGACGTGACAAAGGCTGAAATCTAGCAAAATAAAAAAACTTAGAATAGACTAGGACAAATGTTCCAGGGATTCAGAAGGTATTGACGTAACCTGAATCCCAGAATCTAGAAATTTAGAATCCGTAACGTTTTCTGAAAATACGAGATTCTGAATAGATTAATTCTGGGGCTCTAGAAGACGTGACGAATTCTGAAATCTAGCCAGTAATACAAAAGTGTCATCTGAATCAATAAAGAATCACAATATGAGATTCAGAATTCATAACGTCTTCTGGAAGTTTGAGATTCTGAATATGTAGCTCCAGTTTCAATTTTGGGGCTCAAGAAGACGTGACGAATTCTGAAACTTAGCCATAGTTTTCAAAAATCACAAGATCCAGGGATTCAGAAGAACTTGACGTCTTCTGAATCTCAGAATTCAGCTCAATCTGGGACATTAGCTTCAGAATTCGTAACGTCTTCTGAATCCCTGACGTGACAAACTCTGAAATCTGATCTAGAACTCATACCATCATCTGAACTCATAGTTTTCAAGAATTACAAGATCCAGGGATTCAGAATCCGTCACGTCTTCTGAATTTTGAATCCCCCCAGTCCAATAGAGCGCCCTTCCAACATCCATCACTATTCCAGGACTCGCTGTTCAAAGACATCCTCGGCGCCGTCTACCTCTCCCTCCTGCTCCTCCCCCAATCAATCGCCTACGGAGTCCTCATCAACGACGTCCCCTCGGCCGTCTACTCCCTTTTCCTTCCCCAACTCATCTACGCCTTCTTCGGTTCCGCCCAACACTCCTCCCTCGGTGCCCTTTCCTTCACCTCCATCCTCATCTACTCGTCCATCGACTCCTCCCAATCCCATCTCTCGTCCATCTCCCTCTGCTGCGCCCTGATCCAACTCGTCCAGTTCCTCCTCCCGCTCGAGTTCATCTTCTCCTACATCTCCACTTCTGCCCTTTCCGGTTTTTCCGTCGGATTGTTCATCCGCATCGTTTTCCGCTTCCTTCCCCAGTTCTTGGTGTTCCGCGGACACGATTGCAAGTCGACCACTGCTGTTGGGCTGTTGTTGCCGAATACGACGAATGATGTGAAGCGCGTGCTGCAGTGCTTCTATGCAGCGGTGCCGTGTTTGAGGTGAGTGGAAAGGATTCAGAATCCGAACTTGTAACGTCTTCAGAAAGACTTTTGAGTTTGACCTAGATTCTCAATGACCTTCAGAAGACGTCTAGGGATTCTGAAGTCAACTTCTGAGAATTCCTGATTCTCTGACGTCTCCTGAACCACTTCTGAATCCCATGACGTCAAGACTCAGAAGACGTGACCAGCTTCTGATCTTCTAGATTTTCAACAAGGAAGGTTCACGTCTTCTAAATATTTTGAGGCTTTTGAAGCTTGGAGCGTTTTCTGACGTCTTCTGAAGGGTTTCTGAATCCCGTGACGTCAAAATTCAGAAGACGTGACCAGATTCTAATCTTCAGCACGTTTAGGAAGATGAAGATCAGATTTCTTGAACGATTCTGAAGCTTTTGAAGCTTGAAGCGTCTTCTGGCTCACTGCTGGAATTCAGAAGCTTCTGACGTCTTCTGAATAGCCTTCTGAATCTTGTGACGCCAAGATTCAGAAGACATGACTAGCTTTTGATCTGCTGAATCTTCAACAAAGAAGGTTCTACTTCTTCTATGAGTTCGGAAGCTCCTCAAGCTTGAAGCGTCTTCTAGCTGATTTCTAATAAGACTTCTGAATCTTCTGACGTCTTCTGAAGCGCTTCTGAATCCTCTGACGTCAGGATTCAGAAGACGTGACGTCTTCTCTAGAATCCCCTGAATCCCATGACCTCTTCCAGATCCGCCGACACCCTCCTAATCGTTGCCACCGTCGTCGCCGCCCTCATCTTCCTCCTCTTCAAATGGCGTCTCTCCCGCCTCATCTCCTCCCGTCTCGGCTTCTCCCTCCCCCACGAATTCGTCGTCCTCCTCACCGTCACCCTCATCATCTTCTTCTTCCAACCACCCCCATCCCAAGAATCAAAGATCGACATGTCAATCCCTCGCATCGGCCTCTGGACCTTCCCCTCAATGGCCACATTCATCGACTCGTTCGCCATCTCCATCTACACAATGACTTCTCACATGCAAATCACCAAATCCATCGCCGAAGAGAAAATGTACAAAGTACATCGGAAGCAAGAGCTCTTCTGCTTCTCCATCATCTCATTCATCTCCTCCCTCTTCGGATTATTGCCCCCTTCCAGCAGTTACGGTAGCTCTCAGGTCAACATTGAGAGTTCCAAGTTCTCACTGGTCGCCAACGTGTTATCACTGATTCCAACGATTCTGATGGTCCATTTCGGAGCTCCACTGTTCAGTTCCCTACCAGTGGTAAGTTTGAGCTTAGCTTAGAGTAGATAGAGTTTTCTGATATCAAAACATATCAGTAAGGGGTGTCTTATCAGCAAAATGCCTTGAAACGAGCCTATTTCATCGATTTTGAACCGAGTCCGCTGAAAAGTTCAGTAGAGCGCACTTACATCCTGCACTAAAGACACTGTAACTCGCTTCAAAATTGATAGATTTCGCTGATCTCAAAGCATATCAGTAAAGGGTCCCTTATCAGCGAAATCTAGCGGGTATTCGCTGGAATACAGTCTTTAAGCTTCCTGGGCACTAAAGTTCAATAGAGCGCACTTCTACTCTAACTTCAACCCGCCATATCTCGCTTCCCAATCGACAGATTTTGCCCATATCAAGACAAGTTGTTCATAAGGTTCTAGACTACCAAATATCTCCAAACGAGCCAATTTCATCTATTTTGAACCGAGTTATAGTGAAAACACTAATAAGTTCAGTGGAGCGCGTATCTTACCCTAACTTCAAACCGTTATATTTCTTCCCAATTGATGGATTTTCCCCCAAGTTGTTCATAGAATCCTAGACTAACAAATATTTCAAAACGATCAAAATCCATCTACTCCAACCCAAATTCCAGTGCGCCATCGGTGTCATGATAATGACCACTTTCAACGGCTGGTTCAGTGACCTCAAATCGATCCGAGAGACCTTCTACTCGTCCACCTGGGATGCAGTGAGTTACAGTAACCCGCCATCTACAGTGATCCCTTCCCTAGACCATCGCCATGGCTGCCGTCTCATGTGCCGTCGTCTTTCCGAACGTCTGCACCGGCTTCATCTTCATGCTTCTCATCTCCATCTTTGCCGTCTCCCTCAAAGTTCAATGGCCACAAATGGAAGTGTTGGCCAAGCTTTCAGACAATCATTTTGCAGAGGAGAATCGGTCAGTTATTGATAACTGATAACTGATAAGAACTCAGTTTAGCTACGAAGGAGACTGTCTCGACACTCCTGTCAGAATCATCCGATTGAGCGGCCCGATGCTGTCAGTGAACTGTGAAAGTGTCAGAAGTGAACTGTTCAAACAGGCTGTTGTGGTTAAAGGGTCAGTGTTATCAGTGTTATCAGTAGCTTATCATTGAACCCTAGACTCATTGGAATCGGAATAGGAACTCGAACTGCGTCTCTGAGAAGTCAATGTCCATCAGCTATCGGTCCAAAAGTGAGTGTTATTGACCATTCGTCAGTACACTTCTGAAGCTTCTAACGCCTTCAGAAGACGTCCTAGCTCTAAGCGATCAATTGTAAAGTTATAGATCTAAATATGATAAACAACTTTGTAGTACATCACTTCCGTCTAGAATGCTTCCAGAAGGCGGTGGAAGCTTCAGAAGCCTCCAGAAGCCATTTGAAGCTTTCGCTGACTTCTGAAGCTTCTAGCAGCTTCTGGAGACGTTTTGGCTCAAAATGAAGTACTACAAAGTTGTCAGGGAGGTTGAAATCTATAACTTTGTAATTGGTCACTTTGATCTAGGATGGTTTCCGAAGATGTTACAAGCTCCTAACTTCAAACAATTTTTCAGTTTTTCAACTAACTTTTCCTTTTTCCCCTATTGTGTCTGACGAATGGTCCCTTCCCTAATCCTTTCTCTTATCACTTCTTATCACCTCCCCCATCAAGTTCTCCATCCAGGAGTCCGTAACCGCCCGTGAATCCGTCAACCTCTCCGCCAACATCACCATCATCCAAGAATGCGACGTCTCCGTCGCCCTACCGCCTTCAGAAGGCCCTCCGATCGTCCGATTCCTTGTCTTATCATTCAACGGAGTCACTGCTATCGATAAGGATATGCTGACGTGTTTATCACAAGTAAAAGAGCCCCAAATTCCCCGGAAAAATTCCTTTTCCTTCAGGTTTACGGAGATTTGAACAGCGAGAACATCAAGATTCTGATGGCCGGTGTGCCAGCCTTCGTCAGGGATTCCATGGAACTTTTGGGCTTTTACAATACAGTTCCACGTGCCCAGTTCTTCCCGAATGTTCAGGAAGCACTGTTGTCCGCCAGGAATACGGTATTGCCGTTCCACATGAGGTTAGTTCGGTGGGGCGCTTTTGCATTAGGGCAAGTTCTCAATGGAGCGCATTTACAACCTTATCATTATCACTATCAAATCCTTATCACCCCCTTATCATTTTTTGTTCAGTGTCTCCATGAACGGCTACCGTGACGTCATCGCACTCTCCTGTGCCGCCTCCAACGCAGATCTCAATCGTCAACCCTCCCCAGAAGCTGTTTAGTGATAAGACCCTTCTCTTATCACCCATATCAATGTGGTTTTGTAGTAATCAATAAATGATAAGAACTCACTAATCTGTTTTGTGGAGAACTGCTGGAAAAGGCGGCTTTGAGTCATGAGATTCTCCTCTTGGTGTGGGGATCCGAGTTCGGGTACTGTAGGCAGACGGGATGGGGGCATTGACCTGGATTTTGATTGATTGAAGAGTTCGGTAGAGCGCACTTACCTCCTGGTCATTTCGTCGAGTTGTCTTCTCACTGGAGTAAAGTCGTAGCTCATCATACTTTGAGCCATTGGCATGACTGGCGGCATTACTTGAGGGGCCATTGACCTGCAATTAGTTTTTTTGGAAATTTTCAAATAAATTTTTTGGATAGATAAGAGTGTCAAAAACCAATTTATAATTGAACAAAAATTATGAAAAAAACTTTGAAACTCTGAAAAAAATCGTTGAAAAATGTGGGTTTTTAGCAGATTTTCATAGGAGCGCACTTTCAAATTTACAATGGAGCGCATTTTATTTAGATCCAAAATAAATTTTTTACAATAAACATGAGTGTTATAAACAAGTTTGCTGTTAAAAAGAATGCTTGAAAATTTTTTTGAAGCTCTGAAAAAAACGGTGAAAATTTAGCGTTTTCGGAAGTTTCTCATTGGAGCGCACTCTCGAATTCTCAATGGCGCGCATTATATTCCGCCTTCAAATAAATTTTTTCAAATAGATGAGAGTCTTATAAACAAGTTTTTTGTTAAACATAATTGTTGAAACATTTTCTGAAACTGTGAAAAAAATCGGTGAAAAATGTGGATTTTCAGCAGATTTTCATTGGAGCGCACTTTCAAATTCTCAGTGGCACGCATTTTTTTCCTCTTTGAAATAAATTTTTTCGGGTAGATGAAGGTGTCACAAATAAATTTGTAATTGAACAAAACTACTTAGAAATTTTTTGAAGCAATGAAAAAAATCATTGAAAACTTACATGCTCATAATCTGCTGTGTCACTGCTGGTAGCGGTGCCTGTTGAATCGGGACAACTCCCGGCGCCACGGATCCCGTCATCACATTCATCCTTAACGAATCCGGCCGTGACGTCTTCGCCAACTGACTCGATTCGATCATCTCATCTATCAAAAGACTCTGTGCCATCGACGTCTCCTTCAGAAGGGCTTCGGTGCCAAGACAGAATCCAGCAGCCGTGGATTGTGACATGATGCCACGTGGCACTTGGGGAAATATCGATTGGGAGAGATCAGCATGGGGAAGCATGCTCATCGTCATCGATTGGCTCATTTTCTCGGCGAATTTCATTTTGGAAGTGGGCACGAGGTTATGGGGGAAGTGACCGCCCGGCTTGATCGGTGTCGCCATTATAGTTTCAGTCCACGGAGCTTCCAGTTTGGGTTTTCTGGAAAATTAGGAATTCAGGAGATGGGTCTCGCCACGAAAATTGGTTTTACGGCTTCTGGACAAGATTTTGATCACTTTTTCTGATAAAATTGAGTGAAAAGACGTGGATTCAGTCATTTCCAACCAAATTTTTCAAAAATTCTCGTTTTAAGACCCACCTTATATGCTCGACCCTCAACTCCAACTGTTTCTGCTTGAACGGCATCGCAAACTGTTCCTTCCCGACCATCTCCAACCAGCAAACCAACGAAAGATCCGTGGATCCCAACTTTGGTCGAAACGTCAGAAGATCCGAAGGCATTGGTCCGACATCTATCCCACGACGATCTCCGATGGCCTGGGCCTGACAGTAATCCACGCATCCCTCGTAGAACCGTCCCTTGGCCAGAAGTCCCGAGAGTCGGTCATTGGAACTGTTCGACTCCTCGGATCGGTCCTTTTCTTTGCCAGTTGGTGGGAGAAGGTGACCGCAAAGTTGGTTGACCTGCAAGGATTACGGTAGGATGGAAGGGTGTAACTTTTCGTAGCTGGTAGCCACGTAGCACTTCTTTTTTCAGCATTTTTCAATTTTCTGGGTTACTGTGGTACGGAAGTCCGTAATCTAGTCCGCAATTTCGCGTCAGTACTCATTTTCTGGCATTTTTAGATTACTTTAGCTCCAAAAGTCCGCAGTACTGTGTCAATCTTACTGTATTAATTTTCTGTCATTTTCAGAATACGGTAGCTTCAAAAGTTCGCAATTTCTCGTCATTCTTACTGCAGTCATTATTCTGTCACTTTCAGGTTACGGTAGCTCCAAATGTCCGCAATTTCGCGTCAGTTTTACTGTGGTCACTTTTTGGTCATTTTCGGATTACTGTAGCTTCAAAATTCCGCAGTTTTACGTCAGTCTTACTGTACCTCCAAATGTCTGCAATTCCTCATCCCACCCACCTTATAAAAGCACTCGACCCTCGCCGAACTCGGATTCCAATTCTTGAAATCCTCATGATCCGACAGCTTCGGCAGTGTCAGCAGTGCACACAAATGTCGATAGTCTTCTGGAGTCGGGCAGATGTGTTCCAGATCCTTCAGACACTCCACCAGCTCTTCCACCGCGAAGTCGTTGTCGTGAAGGGGTCCCGGTTCGAGTTTGACGCAGAGCAACTCGAAGAACTTGTACTTTGTGATGTTGTACCTGGGGACTAGTTTTTACTGAAAAAGTTAGGCCACGCCTACCGAAACGAGCCAAAATCGAATTCCTTGACTGATTTCAATGGTTCCACAAAGTCTAGAGCATTGTCCCATTGGCCGTCGAGAATCAGTTGGCGCAGGAAAAGTAGGTCATCCGAGAATGCGCCATTGATCACACCAGCTTCACGTTCAAGGGAGAGCTGCAAAAGTGCTCTATTGAGAATTATGAAACTTTTTTGAATTTGGGGGAATTGGAGGGTTCAGTGGGGCGCATTTACATTGTTATAAAATTTTTGACATTTTTGACATTTTTTTCATTAGAGCGCATTTGCTCTTTTAACTTTTTTGAAATCGTCAACATTTTGAAAAAAAAATGAAAAAGTCAAAATTTTTTTCGCAAAAGTTCGGTAGAGCGCACTTTCATTTTCAATATGATTTTCCAACTTTTTCCGATTTTTCATTTGTATTTGAAGTCAAATTTTTTAATTTTTTAATTTTCAAAAAAATTGGGAATTTTTGAAAATTCAATTGAGCGCATTTGCCGTTTTTCTTTAATTTTTATGAAATTTTAATTTTTTTCTGATTGAAACAAAAATTAGAAATAGTTGATTATGTATATTTTTTTTAATAAAAAAAATTTTATTTGAAAAAAAATTTCCAAAAAAATTTTTTTTTTATTCTTTAATTTTTCAATTTTTTCATAAAATTCACTAGAGCGCACTTGCTCTCTCATACCTGTGAAATATGTAATCCTCTCAACTCCAAAAACTCCAAAATCGCCTTGATAACGTCCCGTTCCCGAATGGCAAATGGGATTCCAGCTGGTGTTTTTGGCGATTTTGCCACTGATTTTTCCATTTTTTCAGTGAGTCGGCATGTATTGATTGATTGGGATTTTTCTGGAAAAAGGAAAATAATTAAGAAAAAATGAAGAAAACAATTTTCAAAAAAAAAATTGTTTTTGAAAATTTTGTTTTAAAAAAAAATAAAATTGATAAGGTGATAAGGAGCATGGAGATAACAGTTTTGATAATTTTACATTCAGGAAATATTAAACAATAATGGAAAAATATAATTATTGCGAAATCCGCCGTGCTTACTGGTCACACAAATGCCACTTTTGGTAGCAGGGACTCTCCGGGGGCGAGAGAGTGTTGGCGACGTGAAGACGCAGACGGAAAAGTATGGAGAAACGGGAAAAGGATCGATTTGGGAAGAAGCGGGGACGGACGGGCTCCTTGTTTGGGGACGGACAGATGGTTGGAGGAGAGAGTGTGTGGGAGTGAGAGACGCAGAGAAATGGGGCAGATGGGAACGAATTGATAGGGAGGGAAGGGGGGAGAAGCTGGATGTATCAAGTGACAGGGAACTAGAAGAGTAATTGGAAATTAGGGATTACTGTAACTATTTTTGGAATTGAAAAAAACACAGATGTGAAATTAAAATTGAGAAGGATTTTCAAAAAAAAGTCACTTGTTTTTTTTTGAAACTTTTGGGACTTTCTCCATTTCTTATATTTTTTACCGAATACGGGTTTTTTTGAAATTTTAGTGTATATTTTGGGTCTCACCACGAAATTTTTGGAAAATTTGGAAATTTCAAATGTTTGAAAATTTGCGAATTTCGAAAATTGGGTCTCGACACGAAAAGTTCAAAATGTTTTAATTTTATTAATTTTATAAATGTCATCATGATTTTTTATAAATGTAAACGGAAGATAATAAGAGATAAAGGATAAACGAAAATTGAAAAATTGAAAAAAATCAAACTTTTTTGAAAACAATTTTTGACCTACAAAAAACTTTCCTAATTTTTTCAAAATTCCAAATTTTATTTTTTACAAAATTTTTACTTGCTGATTTTTTAAAATTTCTGAAAATTAGAGAAAGTTTTTTCATCAAAAAATTTTTTTTTCGAAAATTTAAAAATTTACAGTAGGGAATTAATAAATTGAATGAGAAAATGAAGGAAAAAAAGTTTTAAAAATTATGAAAAATACTTGAATTTTTTCAAAACAAAAAGTTTGACCTACAAAAAAATGTAACTTTTTTTTCCAATTTCGGATTTTTTCTTCTGAATTTTCTAGAATTCCATTTTTTTTAAATTCTATGTTTCCCAATTAATCCTTAAAAATTAATAATTGAAAAAAAAAGATTTTTCCAAACTTCAATTTTCGGTCCTTTTTTTCAAAATTTCAATTTCAATCTCCCTTTTCATCAATAAATCTCTACTTTTTTTTCCCCTGAAACCAGAAACAAACGTAATAAATAAATATCTGTGAACAAAAGAGATTGCAAAAAAGCGGAAACAAACAGACAAAAAACAATTGGATGATCCATCCCGTCCATCAGTTTTTCGCCTCGTTCTTAAGCGAAAAAAAGAGATAGAAAAAGAAGAAAAAGGTACGAAAAAGTGGAAGAAAAAGAGGAAAAACCCTCATTCTTCCACTACCAAATGCATTGTCCTTTCACATTTTCATACTATTCAGGAGGAGAATGTGACAATCGAGGAGGGAGTAAGTGCGCTCCACTGAACAAGAAATTGGAAGGGAAAACAAGAAAAACAACAAAGTGCGCTCTACCGGACACGTAAAGAAGATCGGGGAAATGAGGGAAATATGGAACAGGGGAAGTGCGCTCTAATGAGAGAAATGCAAATAATGAGGAAAGTGCGCTCCACCGTAAATTGAGGAAAAACAAGAATTGAGGGATCCGTGGGTTTTGAATTTGAATTTGGGGAAAATGGGAAAAATGAAAAAGAGTCAGTTATTGTGCTCTATCGAACTAAATCAATTATTTTCGGAAATTTAACTTTGGATTTGTGAAAAATTGAATATTTTGGAGATTTTGAAAAAAAAATTTTTTTTCGAATTTTTTAAATTTTTACAAAATTTTTTGCAACTTTCTTGTTGAAAATTTCAAATAAACGAGAGGTTGGAAAGTGCGCCCTACCGAACAGAAATTAAAAAAATAGTTGAAAAACCATTTTGCACTGGAAAAAGGGAAAAATTGAGGGAAAAGTTTGAAAAATTTGGATTTTCGAAATTTTTCAAATTTTGTAGATCAAAATTTTTTTGAAAATTGGTTTTAAAAAGTTGAAAAAAATTGGAAATTCAAAACAAGAAAAAAAATTTCAAAATTGAAAAGAAAATCTGGGAAATTCCTGAAAGTCAGAAAATGCGCCCTACCGAACATTACTTTTTTGGTAGATCAAAATGAGTCAAAATTGGGTCAAAATTTTTGGATCTTTGGTTTAAAAATTGGGAAAATCGGGAAAAATTTGGGAAAAAAGGATACAATTCAGAAGAAGAAAGCGATTATTCAAATTTTTTTAAAAGTTTGGTCAAATTTTCAAAGAATTATTCTTGATCCTCCTGCCCTTTCGACTCTTCTTCTTCTCACTTCAGCTCTCCTTCATTCTGCTCCGCTGTGCTTCTGAATTTTTTCGCTTCTGGCTCACTGGACTGTTCGGCTTCTTGGGAACTCACAGCTGCTCCGGCTCCATCGATCACAAAATCGTCTTCTCCGAAATCCACGTCATCCTGATTCTGAATCTCGTCGTCCGGCATCATGTAGTACGGCACGCCGACGTGCTCCGTGTTCTGCTCAACGAGCAACTGATTCAGGTCACGGATTCCGAGCCATTGGCAGAATTCGGCGGATTGAGGGTTACGGTAGTAGGCACTCGGAGGGACGTTTTTAGAGGCGGTGGTGACCTGGAAAATGAGGGAATTTGAAGATTTGCAATAGAGCGCATTTTCACAGATTATCATCAGAGCGTATTTACTCAGATTAGCTGTAAAGCACATTTCCTACATTGTCTCAATGGAGCGCACTTTCTTCGAATTTACAGTTTCTCTGTAGAGCGCACATTCCACATGTTTTTTTAATGCAGCGCTTTTTGTCAAAAAACGGATTTTCCAATTTTTCTCAATAGAGCGCACTTTCCAAAAATTCAAAATCACAGTTTCTCTGTAGAGCGCACTTCCCATTCATTTTTGGAACTCTCATTGGAGCGCACTTGTCAAAACACACGATTTTTTGGTTCTCAACAGAGCGCACTTTCTAAAAATCCAAATTCACACTCTTTCTGTAGAGCGCACTTCCCACATGTTTTTTCTGAATGCTCAACAAAGCGCTTTTGTCAAAAAACAGAGTTTCTTATTTTTCTCAATAGAGCGCACTTCCCACATAATTTTTTTTCAATTTTCAATGGTGCGCACTTGTCAAAACGCAGATTTCAACAAGTTTGCATTAGAGCGCACTTTCCAATAAGAAAAAGAAAGAAATTCACAGTCTCTCTGTAGAGCGTACTTGCCAAAACTCGGAATTTTCTATTTTTCTCAATTGAGCGTAGTTTCCCAGATTAGCAGTTGAGCATATTTCCTACGTTATCAGTGGAGCGCACTCTCTTTAAATTCACAGTTTCTCAATGGAGCACACTTGCCGAAGCATACATTCTTCTACTTTTCTCAACAGAGCGCACTTTCCCTACCTGTTTCAACGGCGGTGCCGTCATCCGGAACGTGTCCTTCTTGATCGTCAAATCGCCCAACTTGCCAATTTCCTCCATCTCCTCCTCGGTCGGCCGGAAGTCCTTTCTATCAGTATAAACACACGGCTGATTACCGGCCATATCAGGCAGAATGATCCTCTCCTTATCAGCAATCGTCAGCTTATCAGTGCTCTTCAGAACTGCCAGCCACTGCGGATCGTACGACAACTCCAACTTCGCGTCGGCCGGCACATTGATCTCGAGGGTCTGCATAAAGTGTCGGCCGGGGATTGGCTTATCAAGTGATAAGAATTTGGTGGGGGCGGGGCGTTGGGTACCGGAGCCCTTATGGGGGACCAGGGCCTTGAAGGCGATGTGGAGATGGGCGGCCAGGTAGTATCTGGGACGGCAGTCGTAGATCAGCTTCATTCCTGAAGGATTCCCCAGCTTCCCCGAGTTGTGATCCGCTTCGAATCGATCCTTCTTTCGCCACAGCCACTCCTTATCACCGAAATCAGGGATCCCGCACGGCCAATCATGCGAGAACATGATATCAATGGGATTTGATAGCTTATCATCTTGTTGAGCCTTTAGTTGACGGAGCCGAAACACGTCGACGTTCCTAGTGTGATACGCACTCTTTATCTCCTTATCAGCGAACGGTGGACGCTCGAAATGCGAGAATTGAGCGTCGAAATGAGCGTAGATTCCGGAGAGACCGGCGATACGGAGACCAGCGAATCTGGAAGTGATAAGGTGATAAGCAGAGTATTAAAGGGGAAAAATTGAATTTCCCGTTTCTTGGGTTACTGTAACTCGAAATTGTGCGTTTTGGCGTACGGTGATTGCAGAGAAAATGCGAATTTTGAGCTGGGGACGCAGAAAAATGGTGGAATGGTCAGAAAAATGAGGGGAATTTGAAAATGGGGTTGAAAAATTGAAAAATTTCAAAATTTGGGGAAAAATTGTAAAATTTTTTTTAAAAATTGTTTCATTTTTTTTGATTTTTTATGTCAGAATTTTAATTTTTTTTTAACTAAAAAAATGCAATTTTTCTTTAAAATATTTTCAAAAATAAAAACAATTTGAAAAAATTTAGGACAAAAATTATGAAATTTCTAATTTTTCAATTTTTTTCGGAAATTTTTTTTTTGTAAAATATTTATTTTAAAATGGGAATTTTTATGTTTTTTGCTATAACAATTCCAAAATTTTTCAAAAAAAAATTTTTTTTTTTCAGATTTGAGAGAAAAATTTTTTTTCCCAATTTTTATCATTCTCCCTTATCACTGATAACCCTCTCGTACCTGATACAATTAGCGAATCCCATATAATAAATTTTGGTTTTTATGACAAAATTCGCATTTTTATGGAAATTTCAACTGGAAAAATGGAAAAAATGATTTTATTTTTAACGTTTCAAATACTGGAAAATTTTGAAAATTCAAAACAAAAAAAAAGTAAAATTTCACATGTTTCATTTTTTTACAATTTCTCGGAAAATTTTGTATTATTTCATTTTGAAAAATCCTGATTTTTTCATATTTTTTGATTGGATTTTCTAGAATTCCGAATTTTCAAAAAAAAATTTGAGAAATTTTTTTTTTCAATTTTTTTTCCAATTTCAATCATTTTCGTTATCACTGATAACCCTCTCCTACCTGATACAATTAGCAAATCCCATATAATAAATATTCGGCGCAACCCATCCGCCATTCGGCAACTCGCTCAAATACCCCGAAGCCTCGTGATTTCCGCCGATGAACAATGTCAGAACGGGGGCGGTCTTCTCGCCGGAATAGTACTTGTAGAATGTCTGCAGACTACGGTAACACGGTGGAACACTCATTTGAAGGAGGTCTCCGTGATTGCGAACCGACTGATAATCACCACAACAGATCAACAGGTCGAACTTGTAGCCCTTCTCTTTTTCGATTAGTGACATCACCTGGAAATAGTGGGAAATGGGTCTTTTTTTTGAAATTTGACAAAAATTGCTTTTTTCACAAGAAATAGCTAGAAATTTCAGAAAAAATCTAGAAAAATCACAAAAAGAAATGCAATGGTTTTTAGGTAAAATTTTTGGAAATTCGGCTAAATATTTTCAGTTATTTTTTGCAAAAATTTTGGACAATTTTTAGAACGTGATTTTATTTTATTCAAATAGAATTTGGGGTTTTCCAATAATTGATTTCTAAAATATTGGGTTTCTGAAAAAATTCGTTTCGATTTTTACTTTTTTTAAAATTTGACAATGAAAATTGCATTTTAGACGAAAAATTGTTAGAAAGTTCAGGGAAAATCTAGAAAAATCAAGAAAAAAAAATTTACAGTATTTTTAGGTAAAATTTCTGAAATTGGGCTATTTTCACTGATTTTTTCAAAATTTTAGAAAAATTGGAAAAAAAAATTTCACGGGATTTTAGGTTGTTTTAATTTTTTAAAAAATGAAATAATTTACAGAAAACAGAAATTCCTATTTTTTAAAAATTGAGTTTGTGATAAATTTCAATTTTATTTTTTCAGATTTTTAATTTTTTTTTTTGAAAAAATTTTTTTAAAATTAATTTTTTTTGAAATTTCATCTCACTTTTTTTAAAAATTCAATTTTTAGACTAAAAATGCATCATTTTTGAATTATTTTCATAGTTTTTTCCAAAAAATTTTTTTTCGAAAATTCAGCAAAAAAAATTTCAATTTTTATCACTGATAAGCTGATAACTCTCCCCCTTACATCATAAATCAAATCCATCTCCCCATGCGAGCACCCGACCACTGCAATCTTCACTTTCTTCTGTCCATCACTGATTTCCTGTTCCACAATCAGTGGTTCAACTCCAGTGGGCGGAGCTTCGGATGAAGTGGGCGGAGCCTCGGAGCCAGTGCAACACGGGCTCTCTTCTGACATTCTGAATATGGCAAAAAATAAGAAATATAAAGAAAAAGGGCAAAAAACAGAAAATTAGACAAAAAAAAATAATAAAATAGGTGAAAAACCCGGGAGAAATAAATTAAAATTAAAATCACAATTCCATTTTCCAATTGACAGAGAAAACATTTATAAATTTACAAAATGATCAATTGGGCCTTCTGACGGCCGGTGCTGTCGGTTGCGAGAACATTTTCTTCCAGTAATCCACTTTCTCCATGTTCACAAGCGGCATGAGTTGATCGGCAAAGTCACGGACTGATTTGGCGGCCTGAAAAAAACTGGGTTTTTAGAAACGTTTTCATTTAATTTTCTGAATTAAAAAAAAATTCACTCCGAAAATTTTTTTTATTATTTCAAAATTTCAATCAACTTTCACAAATTTCGAAATTGAAATCCAAGATTTTACAAATTTTTTCAGTTATTTTTAGCATTTCGATTTTTCAGTTTTGTCGGATTTTTCTAATTTGATATTTGATTTTCCCATATTTTTGCAGATTTTTCCGTAATTGTGGATTTTTCAGCAACAATTCCTTTTGATTTTCTGATTTTTAAAAAATTTTTACTCCGAAATTTTCTTTTTTCTTTTTTCGATTTTTAAAAAAATTGACGCAATTTTCCACAATGCTCGAGAGTGAAAATCAGGATTTTACAAATTTTTTCTGTTATTTTCAGCATTTTGATTTTCCAAATTTTTTCTTGAATTTTTCAAATTTGATATTTTATTTTCCCTGATTTTGCCAAATTTACCATTCCAAATTTTGAATTGGCGCGCATGATATCTTGCAGCGAAATCTACAGTAACATTTGCTTTTTCCAGTGATTTTCTCCTATTTTCCATTCAATTTTTGCATTTCGTATGCAAAAGAATAACAAAATGTGCTGACCTAGCTATCGGCCAGGGAAGTGGCCGAGTGGATTCCTAGGCCAGCCAAGCATTTCGCATTTCAGCAATATGAACAGAAAGTGATTAGAAACAGTCGGAAGGCACCGAAGAACGCGAATCTTACTTTAGTTTTCGCTTCGAGATATCGTACGCCAAAATTTTGAAATTTAACTGTTTAGAATGCAAAAATCATTCAATTTTAATCGATTCTCTTGTCTCTGACAATCTGACCTCCCTATTGCCCTCAATAGACTCATAAAACCTTCTCTAGACATCTGCGTATCAATATCTAGACCTATCCGTTGTCAAGACGCATTCTCCACTCATTTCCCTCTTTTAGAGATGTCTACTCGCCGATTCCCAGTGCTGAAACTGACGCATGTGATATTCGGAAATGTGCTCAGATTCTGTTCCATTGAAGAGTTGTGAGTTTTTCCGTTCATTTTTGGGTCTCGCCACGAAAATGGTTTCTGGATTTTTTTCTGACGTATTTTCAGCCATTTCCATTAGAAAAAGTGTCAAAACCATTTTCGTGGCGAGACCCACCAACGGTTGCAATAACAAAGCCTTTTTTCAGATATTTTCTCTCAAAACTGTCCCGCCGAACCAAATGTGCCATTCAGCAAGTTCTATTCCGGGCGGAAGAAGTGCACTTGAACATTGAACATGATTCAAGCTCACTGAGAGTGAAACTTCAAAACGATTGTGAAATCGAATGGAAATACGGAGAAGGTTTTTCCGGGAGCCACACGTTCGGGAATGTTCTGGAAAGTGTTTGGAACGATGGAAATTGTGATCCGAAATTGAAAATGGCAGAGGTGTTCCGTCAGATGAAAGAGCTGTTCCGTATCGAACAGATCACAACGCTGGCGATTTGTTTCAATGAAGCGAACCCTTCCCTGCAGGAGAATCCGGTTCTCCGAGAGATCGGAACTTGCCAGAAAGTTGACATTTTCCTCGGAAAGGGAATCAAAACCGACGATTTGGAGTTTTTCTTCTCAAACGTCCGAATCGAAGACGAATTCCGAATCCACGCGAACCTCTCCGTATTCTACACCTACTTCAAACCCTTCTCCGTCGCCAAAACCGTAATCTTCGGAAGTGGCTGGAACGTGCATGACCGGCTCCAGCACCGCACGTTGATCAACGCCAATCGTGTTCTGTTCGACAAGGGACTACGACCGGCCTACGGATTCCAGAACTTGTTCCGAGTGTGGAAGGAAGGACTTCTGCCGAATCTTCAGATAATCGAGCACGACGGGTACAGCGGCAACTTTCAGTTTTTGGAGAATGTTCTCAGAGGACTAGATGCACAGACTTGGGATTTGGAACAGGAGAACACACTCAATATGATTAACTTCTTCAACTACGCAAAACTGTAAGTTTTGAATTGTTGGGTCTCGCCACGAAGATGGTTTTTGGCTGAAAAACAGCTTCTAGATCAAGTTCTGTCACTTTTCCTTATAAAAACGAGTGAGAATACATGCTGTCAATCATTTCCCATCAAATTCCAGCAGTTTCCACCGATTTTCAGTGCAAAAACGAGAAATACCTGTTTTTGTACTGAAAATTGGTGGAAACTGCTGGAATTTGATGGAAAATGATTGAAAACATGTTTTCCCACCCGTTTTTAGCAGAAAAAGTGTCAAAACTTGGTCCAGAAGCTGTATTTCAGCTAGAAACCAATTTCGTGGCGGGACCCATCATAGGAATCCTCGAATTCTTCATTTTTTTACAGCCGCAAGTTCCCCGCCGACTCTCTACAATTCCAAAACGCCAAGGACATTATCAGAACCTCGGATGGAGTAAAGGCATCCATTATTCCGGCCACAACTCTCGCCCACCCCGACGAATTCATTTTTGTCGTCTGGAGCGACTGGATTCCAGAAGAATACCGTCGGGTTTCGAATTTTTCACGGGTTTGAATGTTTTACTTATTGATTTTGGGTTTTCCTCATTTTTATTTATCATTTTTCAATTATTTTTTGCCAATTTTGTTCTATTTTTTTTATTTTTCAATAAATTTTGGGTTTTTTCAAGCTTTTCTATTGATTTTTCCATCAAATCCCACTCACCGGCATATACTCGGCCGATTCCGGCAACGAGACACTAATCTCGACGAGCGACGAATCCGAAAGTGACTTGATCGAACTCGGATCATACGTTCCTGGTCGGACAGTCCGTGTGAGTGCCTGGTGCATGATCTTGATGTTTCCCTTGGTCCACAACTTGCCCTGCATCATGTACTCGTAGTCCATCCGCAGACCCAGTGCCTTTGCGTACGTCATCATGTCTTGGGAGTGGACCAGTGAGCTGATTTCTTTGCGAACAATTGTCGGGCACTTTTGGTCGGGTTCGGGCACTGGAAAATGTTGATTTTGGTTTTTCTTTAATTTTTAAAAAATTTCCCTCACCTCCAATATACCTCAACTGCCAATAGTTCTGAAACTGTGACTCTGTCCGGAACCGTCTTCTCAGCCTGAAATCTCTTGTTGATAACAGTCTTATCAGTCCTTATCACTCACTTTATATCAGTCTTCATCGCATCCGCACTGCTCGGAGACCTCAAACTGAACGACATCTCGTGTTCCGAGAACTCCTCGCATCCCGGGTCGCAGAGTCCGGCTAGGCGGCGTTCCAGGTCCTGATAACAAAGATATCAGTGATAAGAAAGTGATAAAAGACTCACTGGAAGATGTTTCGAGAAGATTGATCCATAAAGCACACATTCTTGCGTTTGATACGGTGTCGAATTCACAGAGAGCTGGAAAATGGGGTTTTTAAGAATTTTTGGAGGAAACCAAACAAAAATCAATATGATAAGCTGATAAAATGATAAAACTCACTCTATTCTGACCTCTTTCCTCATCAATATCCACCAAATTCTCCATTTTTCAGCAGTGTTTTGCTTTGAAAATTGAAAAACTCCGGATTTAAACGTTGCGCGTCAAGTATACGGCGGTGTACGCAACTGTGTTTGCACACATTGCATACCGTACCTCGCTAAAAAATAGAAAAGTAATCAAGAATTTCATTGAATTCCATCGAATTTCAAACAAAGAGTATCGCCAAATAAATCACAAAAAAAATTTTAAAAAAAGAAGAAAAATTGATAATTTTTATCACATCAAAAGTATCAATTATTACATCAAGTAGATTTAAAAAACTGAATAGAAACACAAATAGCTTGTGTTCTTCACGACTTCTCCTTCGATTCCACCTGAGTCGTCTGCTCCATCGAGAAAGTGTTGCCCATTTTTCTGCGAAACTTTCGAACCGATGCGAGTGGGTGGTGACGCTGAAAAATAGAAAAAAAGGTGAAAAAAATTCGGAATTTTCAAAATTTTCAAATTTCCAAATTTTAAACTGAAAATCAAACAATTTGACTAGCATTTCCGAATTCTCCATAAAGTTCCGCGTCTTTTCATATAAAATTTGAAAGAATTTGAAGG
Source organism: Caenorhabditis becei (assembly GCA_900536315.3). NCBI lineage: Eukaryota > Metazoa > Nematoda > Chromadorea > Rhabditida > Rhabditidae > Caenorhabditis > Caenorhabditis becei. The sequence goes on along the minus strand of LR539436.1, from coordinate 229,748 downwards.
AAAAATTTTTTTCAAATTTTTTCGCGCTCCAACTCACATCATAACTGACTCGAACCGTACTCTTCGAGTGAATTTTCACTTGCGGCGTCTCGACACACGTCTTCAATTGTCGTTCCGAATTCAACGGAGTAGAGGCCAACGGAGTCGAGGGCACTCCTCCGTTCATCGAATTCGTGTCCGGAGTGGGCGGAGTCGTCGGCGGTGTCACCGCAGAATCCGTCGTGGTTCCAGAAGGTGCTCCAGAAGTCGACGTCGAGACATCAGAAGTCGCAGAAGCCGACACTCCGGGACGTCTTCGCCGTCCTTCATCCGCCATTCCACCACTGTCGAGCATTCGGCCACGGCTCAGATCGGTGATAGCTTTGGCGGTGTTGTACTTGAGAGAATCGACAGTGAAATAGGCACTGTTCGCCTCGACTGTTTCCAGAGGAGCGTACGGATCGATTTCGAAACTGAAAAAAAAAGGCATTTTTCAAATTCCCGCGTACCATCTCGCATGATATCTCGCAGCGAAAACTACAGTGAGATTTGCATTTTTCAGTGATTTTTGACATTTTTCGTGTAAATTCTGGTTTGAAAACACGAAAAACCCTATTTTTCAATCGGAAACAGTCGGAAAAAAGTGTAAAATAGTCAAAACTCACCGAAAATTCAAGTCTTACTGTAGTTTTCGCTGCGAGATATCATTTTCTCCCAACTCACTCATCGCTGGGCTGTTTGCCCGGCTGCAAGTTCTCCGCCATACACTCTCCGGCAATCTCTCCCCAATTGAACTCGTCCGCATCCAAATCGTCCTCTGCCAACGCGGCAACCAGTTCCGGATTCGTGATCGGTTCGCCCTCTTCGTTCCGTTCGCACTGCTCGAGCGGCACATCGGCAACCACCCAGACGGGCTCTCCGTTCGGTTTAAAAATGGTCGAATCCAGCGGTTGCTTCACTGTTTTCTTGCCCTTTTTCTTTCGAAGAGCTCGCGTGGAAATGTTCAATTGAGACGATTCAGGCATTTTTTCAAAGCGCTGAAAAGTTAACTTTTTTTAGAAAAATCGTAAAAAATCCAAAACTGCAGATAAAAATCTAGTAAAAGTTGGAATCAATAGAAAATTGTCTTCTCTACAATTTATCAGTTGACCACTTTTTTCTATCTCCTCTCATTATCAAGTTATCAATGAAGTATCCACCAAAAAGCTCCTTTCGTACCTCCCTTGATAACTTGATAAGAAATAGAGATACCAAAAAGTGATCAATTGAAAATTTGTAGGAAATTGTCTTCTCTACAATTTATCAATTGATCACTAATTTATATCTTTGCTCCTTATCAAGTTATCAGTGATGTTTTCACCAAAAAGGTTCTTTTCGTACTTTTATTGATAACTTGATAAGGAATAGAGATAACAAAAAGCGGTCAACTGAAAATTTGTAGGAAATTGTCTCCTCTACAATTTATCAATTGATCACTAATTGATATCTTTGCTCCTTATCAAGTTATCAGTGATCCATTTTCCTCACCGAGTCCTCCGCCCGTCTTCTGGCCTTCTGGCGGTTCTCCTGCAACTGTTTGAAGAACTTCTGTGCCAAATCCTGCTTGAAACCCTTCTCCTCCGGATCCGACGGTTCCTTGGATCCATCCGATTTGTTGTGTTCCGAAGATTTGCGTTTCGGCGATTCGGAAGACGAGTGCGGCGATGACTTGTGTCGTTTCTTGTCGTTTTCCGACGACGTCTTCTGACCGCCCTCTATCGACGAAGTGTTCGTATTCGAGTTCTTTTTTCGGCGAACTGTCGTTTTGGTCGCGGGTTTTTCGGTTAGTGGGGCTGTTAGTTCCTGGAACAAAAAAGTAATTAAAAATTAGATTAGCAGGTAATAATTGTTTCAAATGACGTCATCTGAAGAAGAAAATCAGCAACCACGGGGTGTTTTTCCCGACATTTTTAGCATTCGCGCTCCATTGCGAACGACAATGCGGGTCGAATTGCGCGAGATGTACCGGACTAAAAAGTACCGAAGTCCAGAATAATGTTTTATTAGGACCTTCGGAACATATTTTTTCTTCGAAATCCATCAGGCCTTCCGAAACAGCCGTTAAAAAAATTATTTTAGGTAAAAAATTTTTGGCGGGAAATTCAAACAGGGTCGGAAAAAAAACCCCGTGAGCAACTTTTGAAATTTTTTGATTTTCTTTTTCTAAACATTCTGCTAGACAATTCAAAAAATTTCCGTTTTTTTCAGCTGTGTTTTGATACCAAAAACAGTGAAAATGAACGATAAAAAAATTAGAAAAAATGCAAAAAAATTGTTTTTCATTTTTTTTGGATTTTTCCTTATCATTTTTAATCAAATGCTCTGCCTCTAACCTTTTTCGGCTTGACCAGACCCCTGGTTCCCTTCGCTTCCTGCTTGGTGAAAATTAGTCCCGGAACCTGCTTCACTGGAATCTTCTCCGGAACCTGAACAGAGCCTGGAACACTCGAAGCCAACGTAGTCACGGGCGGATTCGACGGAGACGGAGCCGACGGAGAAGGCGCTTTCAGGGCTACGATCTGCGGAAAGGACGGTCCGACCGATTTGGAGTTTTGTCCGGCGGTCGTGGATGACTTTTGACGGGGGGCTCGCACTTTTGAACGACGGTTTTCTGGAAATTGAGTGGCGCAGGTTACTGTAGCGATATTTTTTTAATTTTTTCCCAAAATTAAAAATTTTCTGATTACTGTAGCTTCAAAGCCGTACTTTTAATTTTTTTTTCAAATTATTTTTGCCTTTTCCTCACTGAAAACGATCAATTTTGGCCCAATTTGGGCTGAAAAAGCTTCCAAGTCTGCAAAAGTTCGTGGTTACACGGTACCTTACGACAACTTGCACACAGCGATTTTTAGCATGAATTTGATTGTTTCGGGCTGATTTTTAGCGATGAGAAGTTCAAAATAATTGGAAAATGTTCAAAAATCACAGAAATTCGGGTCAGAAATGCGAAAAAATCGCTATTTGACATGGAAAAGTGATTTTTGTACGTTTTGAGAAACTACAGTAACCCGAAAATTGCCAAAACCTTCAAATTTTCTTGAAAAATCCTACTCGAGTTGGTGGTGGTAGTGGTTGTTGTTTCAATGGTGCCATAGCGCTTGGTTCGTTTCTCTTTTTCTGCGTTTCCACGTATTTTGCCACCGACCGGAACAGTTACAGACGATTGCATTGTTCGGAGAAATGCGCAGTTTTGGTTTCGAAATACACAGAAATTAGAAATAATTGGGGAAGTTTTTGGGAATAGTTTAGAAGGTGGTCGGGGTAAAGGGTCACGTGGAAATTCAGAATAATCGGGATTCAGATGAGCGACGTCTTCTGAAGATTCCCTTCAGTTTTCGACCCTCTGAAATTCATGTAAACAGTACAAAGTGCGCTCTATCGATGTGATCAAAGTTCACAATGAGATCTGAGACACACCACAACCACCACTGCCACACACAATATGAACAAGTGATAAGGGGAATTGATTGGTGATAAGGATTGTTGGGATTCTGGAAAAGATGAAGAAGGCGAATTCTGGGGATTTTGAATGGATTGGAAGCTGATAAAATTCTGAAAATGAAACGAAACTTCGAAAGTAAAAATTGAGGGAAAAAAAATTTTTTTTTTGAAAATTTTTAGATTGTCAGTTTTCAGATTCTGCTAATTTTATAACAATTTTGAAATTCTTGTTTTCAATATTAATTTTAAAAAATACAAAAAATTTGAAAAAAAAATTTAAAAAATTATTTTTTGGAATTTCATTTTTTTGACGTCTTCTGAATCCTCCCGAATTCTGAATCTCTTTTTTTTTGATGATTTGATTTTTACTATCATTCTTATCATTGATAGATGCTCCCATTCTTTAAAAATGCCAAAAACACTGTTTCTGTGACCAATTCGTGATCAGTGATGTCTCCCCCAAAAGTGGGCGGAGCCTAGATTACGGTACCCCCTTATAAAAGAACACAGCAGAGCTCGCAAACTGTTATCAAACTGATAATATCACCAATGTCCCTAATCACTTCGAAACTCTTCAAACCCTCCCTTCTCCGTACCTACAGTACCTCCCTTGCCACCAGTCGATCCACTGATAACTCCCTTATCACTCCGTCCCCTCCTATCAGTATCCTCTCGGAAAATGAGTCTTTTTTCGTGGATACTGTCCGGAAATTCTCTCAAGATATTGTAAAACCACTGGTTCGTGAAATGGATCGAAACTCGAAGATGAGTCCGATTGTGAAGAACGGCGCTTTCGAGAATGGGGTGAGTTCGGTGGGGGCGCATTTGCATTTTTAGGGAAAAATTGGAGTAAAACGTCAGAAAGTGGTGGTTTTACACTGAATTCAGGAAAAAATTTTCAAAAAAAAAATTTTTTTTCAGCAAATTCGCTCAATTGACAATTTTCTCAATTACTAAATTTTTATCAAACTAATTTTTGGCTCCCACCACGAAGATTCGGTTTTTTGGGTGGATTTAGTATTTACGGGAGTTCAAAAATTGCGAAATTTTTAGGCATTTTTTTCAGTCAGAATTTAAAAATTTTTCAATTATCATTAGAGCACATTTTTCAATTTTTTTCTCAAAAAGTTAGTCGAAATTATGATTTTTGAGAGAAGTTCGCACAAATTCTCATCAGAGCGCACTTTCCTAACACAACTGATTTTTTTTGTTCAACAAATTCGCTCTGTTGACGATTTTTTCAATTACCAAATTTTTATGAATAATTTTTTTTCAAACGAATTTTTGGGTCCCATCACGAAAATTCGGTTTTTTGTGTAGAAAAGAGCAGATTTTCTGATCCAATTTTTAATTTTTTTTAATCAAAAAAAAAGTCAAAAATCATGGATTTTAAGATTATTTCACCCAAATTCTCATAGGAGCGCTCTTTCCTAATTTCACTTTTTTTCCAGCTAATGGGTCTCCACGTTCCCGAAGAGTACGGTGGCTCCGGTTCTTCCTTTTTCGACGCCATGATTGTCATCGAAGAACTCGCGAAAACCGATCCATCAGTGTCTGCCATGGTCGGAATCCACAACACTTTGCCTGTTTCCATGATTCTGGATCATGGAAGTGAAGAACAGAAAATGAAGTACCTGCCGAGTTTGTGTCACGATACGGTAGGTAGTTATTGTATTTTCGTTGCATTAAAAAATCGGAATTCACATTCAAAATTTCGAAATTGGCGCGCACAATATCTCGCAGAGAAAACTACAGTAAGACGTGGTTTTAGTGATTTTAGGCTTTTTTCGAGTAAATTGTAGACAGAAAATGCGAAAATTTCAAAAACAGACGGTGAAATTTTTGTTAGAAAAATGCAAATCTTACTGTAGTTTTCGCTGCGAGATATCGTGCGCGCCAACTTGAATTTTTGAATTCAACCGGCAGCCTTTCACATTATTACTCACAGTTTTTCAGCTCGCTTCGTTCTGCATTTCTGAATCCGGTGCCGGTTCCGACGCCTTCTCCCTGAAGACATTGGCCCGAAGAGACGGAGATCATTTTGTGATCTCTGGTTCCAAAATGTGGATCACAAATTCCGGAGACGCCCAAGTTTTTGTGGTTTTTGCGAATGCGGACCCGGAACAGAAATACAAAGGAATCACTTGTTTTATTGTGGAAAGATCGGCTGAGGGATTGAGTGTTGATAAGGAGGTCGGTTATCAGTGGAGCGCATTTTCTATTTGTTTTCCAGGAAGACAAACTCGGAATCCGTGCCAGTTCCACGTGTCAAGTCCACTTTGACAATGTTCGTGTTCACAAATCCGCCATCCTGGGAGAATATGGAAAAGGTAGGGAACCGATAAGGTGATTACACTAATAACACGGAATTCCAGGCTACAAATACGCGATCGAGTGTCTCAATGCTGGTAGAATCGCCATTGGAGCACAAATGATCGGACTGGCTCAGGGATGCTTCGATCAGACGATTCCGTACCTTCAGCAGAGAGAACAGTTCGGTCAACGACTCATTGACTTCCAGGTTGGATAGAAAGTGCGCTCTATTGAGAATGTATCGTTTTTCCAGGGAATGCAACACCAAATCGCCCAAGTCCGAACTGAAATCGAAGCCGCCCGTCTGCTGGTCTACAATGCGGCGAGGCTGAAGAAAAATGGATTTCCGTATGTGAGAGAGGCAGCGATGGCCAAGTTGTACGCTTCTCAGGTGGGCAAATGCGCTCTATTGAACTCAATGTTTGAAAATTGACCTAGATGGATCAATTTTCAAAAAATCCTAAAAAATCCATTTTTGATCAAAAAATTGAAGTAAAAAAAGCAATCGATAGAAAATTTTCTGCTCTACAACTTTGCAGTTGATCACTTTTTGCTATCTCCACTCCTTATCAAGTTATCACTAAAACAGGTCGCCACATCCGCCTCTGCTCAATGTGTCAAATGGCTCGGCGGCGTTGGTTTCACGAAGGAGTTCCCAGTGGAAAAGTTCTATCGGGATTCAATGATCGGGGAAATTTACGAGGGCACTTCTAATATTCAGCTGAACACCATTGCTAAATTGATTGATAATGAGTATAAGTTGAGAGCATGATAAGGTTTTTTATCTTCTAAAGTTATTTCTTACACTTTTTTCTATCTGTAAATAAATAAATCCAATTGCATTTTGATCCGTATTTTCAATACTAATCCATCCATTTTTATCTCCGGAATCCATCGAAAATATGCAAAATGTCCCCCGTCCCCAATTGATCACACACTTTTCTTGCATTTACAATGCAAATGCGTTCATTTCCCGTCTTCGATGGGTTAGCAAAGAAGCTTTATGACAAGAATACGAAAGGGCCTTTTTATGGGTTTTGAAGCTATGGGTTTTTAGGGTTTTGGGGGGAATTTTTTGGTTGGAAAATGGAGAAAAAAGTGTTTTGAAAAGGTTTTGGAATTTCGGAAAATAGTTTGAAAAATGGATGAAAATTGAAAATTTTGAATTTTTTTCTCGGAATTTGGAAAAAATTGAAACTTTTTTTTTTGAAAAACAAGCTTGAAAAAAAGTGAAAAATAGGTTTTTTGATTTAATTCAAAATTTGAAAAATTGAGATACAATTTTTTTGGAAACTCAAAAAAAAACGAAAAAATTGAAAATTCTAAATTTTTTTCGGATTTTTGAAAAATTAGGCTACATTTTTTTTGAAAAATGTTTGAAGAAACTGAAAAAAGTGTTTATTTTTCAAAAATAGAAAAAAAAATTCTAAAAAATTTTAAAAAATTGGAATTTTCGAATTTTTTTGGAATTTTGAAAAATTAGGCTACATTTTCTTTGAAAAACATTTTTTCAAAATAACTGGAAAACTGGTATTTTATTCAAAATCAGGAAAAAAAAATTAGATTCAGAAAATTTTTTTTAACATTTTGATTTTTTGATTTTTTCCCTATTTTTCAAGAAATGGCAAAAAATGTTCTCCATTATTGTTAATTCTTCAAATTTTCAAATTCCCGCCCACGATATCTCGCAGCGAAAACTACAGTAAGATTTGCATTTTCTAACAAAAATTTCACCAAAAATCACTGAAAAATGCAAATCTTACTGTAGTTTTCGCTACGAGATATGTATCTTTGGCGCCAATTTCAAATTTCAGATGCGAGAATTTTTTCTCTATTTTCCTCTGTTTTTCCCAGCTTTCCAGTACTGATAAGCGCTATATCATCCCCTATCACCCCTCCAAAAATATTCATACCCTCTCCCCAACACCTCTTCCCCGCCGTCTCCAAAACATGCAGCTCAAGTCCGAAATTCTCCATAGAAACCACCGAGATTTGCATTCGTGTGTTGTCCAAACATGCCGGAAAAGAGAGAGCAAATCCATTTGACCGGCCTCCGGAAACGACGTGCGGCTCTTTTTATAATTAGCTTCCCGACTAGGAGGACGTGAGAGAAAAACCGAGAAGAAGAAGAGGAAAAAGTACGAGACGAGAGAGCCACAGCGCCCCTCTTCTCACTTCTTTTCCTTTTCCGTTACTCATTTGTCTATTGACTTTTCCCACACTTTTTTCTGTAATTTTTCCACGTAGAAATGACCTAGAATGACCTAGATTTTCCGCATGCTACTTAGAGCGCACTTCCTACTGACCAAAACACAAATCTTCTGATTTTTCCTGTAATTTGTCACGGGAATGACCCAGATTTTTTTCCACGTGAAATTGACCTAGATTTTAGTGGCGCCCTGTGGTTTCTGCTGAAATTTAGCTTCTGGACAAGGTTTTATTACTTTTTCTCATGAAAACAGTTTCCACCAAGTTATAGTAAAGAATGTGGTTTTTTTTTTTGAAAAAAACGCAAAAAATTGATATAAATGATTTTGTATTTTTTAACTTTTTCAAAAAAAAATTATTTGGAAAAAATTGAAAAAAAAAAAATTTTTTTTTTCAATAAAATTAGTTTTTTTTCATCATTTTTTACATTTTCTTGTCAGAAACAATCAGATTGAAAAGAAAAAATTGAATTTCGAAAATTTTTTTTCTGATTTTTTAAATTAAAAAAAATGTTTTTACATTTTGATTTTTCACTAAAAAAAATAGTGAAAATCGGCTGATTTTGATAGAAAGAAGTGACAAAAACTTGTCCAGAAGCCATTTTTCAGCTTGGAACCATTTTCGTGGCGAGACCCAGGGGGAAAAATAATTATACCTGATGGGTCTCGCCACGAAAATAGTTTCTGGCTGAAATACGGCTTCTGGACAAGGTTTTGACACTTTCTCTGTTGAAAATGAGTACGGAGGCATGAATTCAATCATTTCCAGCCAAATTCCAGCAGTTTCCACCAATTTTCCGTACAAAAACATGTATTTTTGGGTATTTTGCCGTTTTTTACCAAAAACACCTCATTTTCACTAAAAATCGGTGAAAACTGCTGAAATTCGGCTGGAAATGATCGAATTCACGCCATCTTACCCATTTTCATCAGAAAGAGTGACAAAACCTTGTCCAGAAGCCCTATTTCAGCCTGAAACCATTTTCGTGGCGAGACCCACCGGGTGTTCCTCAGAGCGCACTTCCCACTGACCCTCCCGTCAGCAATATCACATAAATCAAAGTGTCAGTTGTCAGTTGCTCTCTTCCCTTTCGTTCCCCTTTCTCTCTTACTCATTTCTTCTCACAACTTATGTACACTTTCTTAACAATAACAATGGGGAAAAAGTGGGCGGAGCCTGTTCGATGACTCAAAATATTGTTGTGTTTGTTTTGGGGAAATATTGTTTTCGAATCATTTTTTTCGTGGCGAGACCCTTCCTAGCTCAAAAAGTCCCCATTTTTAATTTTCACGTGAAATTCCCCAATTTCCCAAATTCCCTCAAACTCTTCCACGTGGAACAGAACACCAAGAGCTTATCTTCCCTTGTTTTACTGATAACTCTTATCTGTTCCAAACCTTATCAATGTTCCATTCTTCCCATTGTCAACAGAGCACATTTTGTCCATTACGAGTCAAAAAGTAAACATTTCCGAGTGACCACCACCGGGAACAATTCATCCGTAATGCAAACATTCGCGGGCTCTTTTCCCGCCTCAACATACCTCTGGGGAATTTTATATTTTTAAAAAGAAAACATGTTTCGAATTTCAAAACTCTCTCTTTCTCTAAACCTCTCACTTTCCCACACTCTCTCTAATCCCAAAATTCCAGGTTATCCGAATTGAATGCGACGTCGCCGTCGCTTCTTCGCCCTTCTCTTCATTTTCTCCGCTTTTGCCTGTCCCCTTGGATTTTTTTATCTGACGCTTATCAATGAATCACGGGTGAGTTATCAGTGGGGCAAATTTGTAAAAAAAATTGATTCTCAAAAAAATTGAAAAATTTTTTTTTGAAAATTTTCAAAAAAAAAAATTTTATTTTATTTATATCTGACTCTTATCATTGAAACAAGAGTGAGTTATCAGTGGGGCGCAATTGATTTTTGAACAAAATTTTTTTTTGAAAAATTAAAAAAAAAAAAATTTTTTTGAGATTTTTTTTTCGATTTTTTTCGGAATTTTTTTTTGAATTTCGAATTTGATATTATGCCGTCCGGTAGAGCGCAGTTACAATATTAATTTTTTTAATTTTTTAAACATTTTCAAAAAATTTCAATTTTTCCAGCACGAATCATCAGCCGGCCCTGCGAGGATAGCACAACTTGCCAATTTCCAAGAAAACCAAAATCAAGTTTTCCAATCTTTTTCCAAATTTTCCGATGAAGGTAAGTGCGCTCCAATGCTAATTTTGCATTTTTCAATTTTCTCTTTTCTCAGAATGCTCCAACTTCCAAGTGAACATTGCTGAAAGTCATCCGGAATGTTTGAAAAAGATGGCTTGGATTAGGAATGGATGGAAGTGAGTTGACCTGATTACACGTGAAAAATAGGTCACGTCCCGAACTATTTGACCTTTCAGAACCCACAAATGCTACGTGGAAAACCACGTGGACGGTTCCACGTGTTCCTTCCGCTACTACCTGTCACAAATCGAGAGCTACTGTCCATCACTGGAACCCGTCACAAAACAAGAAGGATTCGCCAAAATGAATCTGAGTTCACGACGTCTTCAACAGATTTTAGAAGTCGTTCCGGTGTATATGAAGACACGAATCAATCGATTATGGGGAAAGTGGAAAGAAGGAGGACATGAGGTGATGGAAAAGTACGAGAAGGCGATGACGAGCAGGAGGAAACTCAATGTGAGTCATTTTTCACGTGAAAAAAATTAGGTCAATTTTAGGTGAAAAATAGGTCGCCACGTGAAAAATCTAGGTCATTTTCACGTTTAAAAATATTAGGTCATCACGTGAAAAATCTAGGTCAATTCTGGGTCAACACATGAAAAATCAATGTCATTTTCACGTGAAAATTTAGGTTATTTTAATGTGGAAAAATGAGGTCATCACAAAAAAAATCTGGGTCATTTTTCCGTGGAAAATTTAGGCCTTTTCACATGAAAAATCTGGATCATCACTTGAAACATTAAGTCTATTTTTACGTGAAAATCTAGGTCATTTTCACGGGAAAATTTTACACCATTTTTCCGTGAATAAATCTAGGTTATCTTACGTGGTTTTTCCAGGTTCTCGTGTTCATCGGCTTTTTGGCAAACGAAAAACAACTGAAATTCGCCAAAAAATCGGATCACGGTGGTCCCCTCGGAGAACTTCTCCAATGGTCCGACCTTCTCGCCACTCTCTCCATAATCGGACATCATCTTGAAGTTTCCACTGATAAGGAGAGCTTATTGAGGTAAGTGCGCTCTATTGATAATTGATAAAGGTAGTTTCCAGTATCACGCACAAGTACGCCAGTCGAGGACCTTGTCAGTTTGTCAATGGATCAAGGCAACAGTTGGATATCATTTTTACGGATATCATGGGATTGAATATTCTAAGGCAAAGGCATAGAACATTTTTGAATAGTCATAGGTCAGTGCAGTGGAGCGCATTTGCCCGTTTTTCAAACTTTTCTGGCGCCAAATTCAAATTCCTTCATTTCCAGATGCCGAATCCGTCTCCTCGACAGTTTCGGAACCCATGCCGAGTTCACCAGCAAGTCCTACTTCCTCAAAAACAAAAAGTCCTTATCTGGCAAAATATCGGAACGAAATCCGTGGGGAGGACACGGACTCGACTTGCGTCAGCACTGGACATTCTACCCGCACACCCATGATAACACGTTTTTGGGATTTGTGGTTGATAAGGTTGATAAGCGGCAGAAGGACGAGAAGCCGATTGCTTTGGTGTACGGAAAGCTTGCTTACATGTGGAAAGACGCTCAGAAATCGATCGATATTCTTAAGAGACACGTGGAAGTGCATGCCACCGTGGCTGACCTGGATTCGAATGCGTCGGAAGTGTTCAGTGACGTCATCAACCACGGATTCTTGAATTCAGATGAGATTTCGCAATTGCTGTCACGAACCCGGATATTCTTCGGATTGGGATTCCCGCTGGAAGGCCCCGCCCCCTTGGAAGCAGTTGCTCACGGAGCAGTATTCATAAATGCAAAGTTTCGAGAGCCAAAATCCCGGAAGAACTATCGATTTTTGGCTGATAAGCCGACTTTGCGGGAGTGGACGAGTCAGAATCCGTACATGGAGGCCATCGGGGAACCGCATGTGATTACGGTGGATATAGACGATGAGAAGGAGTTGGAGAAGGCTATTTTGAAGGCGATTGAGATGGAGGTTGGTGGGGTATAGAAGATTGAGAAAACAAATTCTGAAAAATTTTGGAAATTTTTTTGAAAAATTGAAAATTTCAAAATTTCAAAAAAAAATGTTTATTTGGTTTTTCAGAGTATTTTTACGGTAAAAAATCTCTATTTTTACGAAAAAATTTGATTTTGAAAAGTTTTAAAATTTTTGAATTTTGAAAAATTTTTTCAAAACGAAAAATTTTGAAATTTTTTTTTTATTTTTGAAATTTTTAAAAAATTTTCTCTAGATTTTTATTCATTTTTGATGATTTTCTTT
>LR539436.1:138322-217199 GCA_900536315.3 Caenorhabditis becei | reverse complement strand
TGCATTTTTTATTGATTTTTCTTTTGTCAATACAGCCTAAAATCCAAAAATAATTCATAATTTGTTTGGAAATTTATCATAAAAATTCCAAAAAAAAAATTTTTTCAGAAATTTTTTTTTTGAATTTTTGCTTTTTTTTGCAATTTATAAAGTTAATCAGAATTTAATTTCATAAGTTTCTTGTGAAAATTTGAATTTTTTAAAAATTCCAAAAAAAAAATTTTTTTTTCAGAATTTTTTTTTCAAAAATTTTTTTTTAATTTTTCCAAATTTTTTCCCAAAATGTGAAATTTGATTTTCAACTATAAAATCAAAATCAACTTTGAAAATGTATTCATTTTCCTTTTTTTTTTCCAAAATTTACAATTTCAATTTTTCAGCCATCCCCCATGGTTCCATTCGAATTCCAACCGGCCGGAATGCTCCTCCGTGTCGCCATGCTTCTAGAAAAACAAGAACTCTGTGATAAGCAATCAACTGATAAGCAATGGCCCCCAATCAGTTCCCTTATCACCCTTCGAACCACCAACCCCGGCGACTCTTGCGAAATGGCGTGTCTCGAGAAGAACCTGCTCTGCGAGCCCTCGTTTTTCCCGCAAATCAATCAATATTCAGTGGCTGTTCGGTAGGCTCCTTATCACTGATAACATATCACTCTTATCACTATTCCAGCGAGTTCCCGAATTGTTCCACTGTTTCCTCGGACTCCTCTCCGTTGGCCCCGTTCAACTGTACCCTCCAGGCGTCTGCGTCTCTCTTCAGTTGTGCCTCGAGGCCTTCTGAATCTCCAGAATCTCCAAATGTCTTCAGAATCTGTCCGTGTCGAGATTATCTCCCAGAACAACATGCTATTTGTAAAAAGTGCCTTTAAAAACCGGTTTCTACTGATTACGGGTTAATTTTCGGGTTTTGTTGGAATTTTTTTTTTGGATTTTGATTTTTTTTTTACAAAAACGGTTCATAAATAAATCTAACGAACTACTGATAAATCTGGATAGTTATTAATATCATAATTAATAAATATTATCATTAACATTAGTGATCTTAAAAACACATAACGGGACTGGGTGAGCGGAAATTATGCATTAGAATTACTCTAGTTTGGAGAACTCGGGCCCCTACAGGCCACAAGGATTGATTTGTTATCAGTGAGCTATCACTGCTGTCACTAGAATGAAGGTGATAATCAAGCAATCAATCAATATTATCGAGTTATTCGCGAACACGAATCGCTTGTTGCTGAATCGAGAAGTTCATTCTCTCCTCTGCACTCGAATCGCACGTTCCGACTGCCGAGTCTCCAGAAGTCTCGCTTTCCGAAGATTCTTCCGATTCAGAATCCGACTCATCGTCCACATCCGCCATCTTCATGTAGTCGACCGACTTCTGAACCCACGGAATCCGCTTGTTCTTCTCGATTTGCTCCGCAATCTCGTCGTGCCTTGAAAGTGAACTAATTTAAATAGAGGGTCAGAAGCTCTGTTTTTTCAAGTCACTTACGGGACGAAGTAGTCTCTGAAACAGCTGGGATTCGCCTCCTTGTTCGGATTGTACCCGAGCGGGGCGGCCCTCTGGCTGATCGGCTCGGCGAGCTCTCCTTCCCTTCGTATCGTGTAGTCGTATTGAGCCATCGGACGGAATCGAACTTCCATCGGATTGTTATCGTCGCGGGTCAGCTTCAGGTACTCTCCCGACAGGAACATGTGCTCATTCACCACGTTTCCGTCGAATTCCTCATGATTCCGGACGTTCAACTCGAGTTTTCCGGTTTTTGAGATTTTCAAAATGGTTTTCGCGGAGAGATCAGGCTTGGTGATGTACTGAAACAAAATTGAGAATATCATTCTATTTTTCCCTCACTCACATTCCATGTCGCCACTCGAATCGCGTAAATCTCATTGAATTTTATCCGCGTCGCATAGAAACTCTGCACAATGCACGCGGAAACGGTCCTTGGAGCATTTCGCATAAGAAGCCTGTAAAAACATATTTCAGCAATTTTTAAGAAGAATTTCCCACCATTTTATGCCCAGTTCGCATAGCGGCGACTTTTCCTCCATTTCCAGACACGCCGCCATAATTGCGATTATCGAATTCTCGCTGAGAAGCGCAACGTCCTCATCGTCCCATTCACAATCTTTCCAGAAGCCGGCGATTTCTGCGACCAGCTGATTCACCCGATCGTCCATCGGATACGAACACGTCATGTTCGCCTGAAACCCATGCTGCTTCCGCATCGGGAATGCCTCAGGCGTCAGCGCATTCAACTCCAGAATCTTTTTCTTCAGCAGTGTCGACATTGCTTCTTTTTTTGTTTCTTCTTCTTCTTTTTTCTTATCCAAGAGGAGCCGTCGCCGCTGAAATTGATTTGTTAGAAGAATGACCAGAAATCGAGGAAAACGGGATTATTTACGCATTTTTAGGTGTAAATTGTACTGTAATTCGTTACTAGAAACGCAACATGTACTTTTTCCGCAAAAAAACCGGTGAAAAAAAATTATAAATAAAGGAAAAGCAGCAAAGTTTCGTGGGAAAATTCGCTTGAAAACTTGTGAAAGTTGGAGCGTGCATTGTGACGTGGCGGTGTTTGCACAAATGACGTCGGATTTGACGCGAAATTCAAACTTGCATGTCTGGGATTTTTGAATGGAATTTATTTTTGGCGAATTTTCATATTTTTCAAAAATTTTTCAGTGTTTTCTGAATTCTTGTTCGTTTCTCGTGAATTTTCAATGTCCCACAGTAATCTCCATCAACCCGGAAAGAATCCAATTCCCTAAAATCCCCGTCTTCGTCTCGAACCAATTCCATTAATTTTATCGCCCTAAAGACGGGCTCATCCTCCTCTTTTCCTTTCGAAAAGGACTCAATTAAAGGCGTGGCGCCCTCCGAAGCGGAAAAAGGAACTCTCTCGCCGTCTGCACTCTCTCTTTCTCTCTTCGCCCCGCCCATCGACTTCTTGCTCTTCGCAAAAGAGCACAATCTCAGTTGAGATAACGATGGACGAACCCGAATCCGTCATCGGAACCCCCCGAATTCTGGGCCCTTCGAAATGGCTGACCTACCCCAAAAAACTACTCCAAATACTTGTCGCCACTGGAATTCTCCTCCTTTCCCACTTGTCCATCAACACCAAATTCCCCATTATGCTCCGTGATTCCGGTGTCCCGTGGAAAGAATGCCAGCGTCTTCAAACCGCCCTTTTCATCTACGCCACGTTGTGTCCCATCGCTTGGCACGGTGCCAAACGCTTCTTCCTGATGGTCACCAGGAAAACTGTCATTTTGGGTCTCACTACGATCGTGATTTGCACACAATTGTTGATGGGAGCTGTTATGTTGAAGAGGACCGTGGACGGATTTGAGGTGGGAAGCACTGGATTATAAAGGGGAAAGAGGCGGAAATTTGTGTTTCACATTTTGAAAGGGAAATTTTTGAATAAGCTAAATTAAAATTTGAAGATTTTGAAAAAAAATTGAAAAAAATTTTTCCAAAAAAAAAAATTTTTTTTTTCGAAAAATTTAAAAATTCAATTTT
This sequence comes from Caenorhabditis becei, assembly GCA_900536315.3. NCBI lineage: Eukaryota > Metazoa > Nematoda > Chromadorea > Rhabditida > Rhabditidae > Caenorhabditis > Caenorhabditis becei. The sequence goes on along the minus strand of LR539436.1, from coordinate 213,662 downwards.
TTTTCAAAATTGAATTTCTACCGATTTTCATGATTTTTTGGGCTTATTTAACCTAATTTAGGTACTGAAATTCAAAGAAAATTTTTTTTATATTTATATTCCAATTTTTCTCACCAACTTTCCCACAATCACACCCAAAATTCTTTATTTTTCTTTTTTCAAAACCTATAATTTTTCTCACAAGGATTATTATATTTTTCTCTCTTATTATTTTTATTTTTCCTTTTCCTTTCCTTCCCAAAATGTCACCTAAAATCTCTTCCCTTCCCCCTAAAAATCGAGAAAATTGCCGTCGAATTAATAGTGCCGCCAGCGAACCATTTGAATAATTCATTGGGGGTCGAGAGAAGAAAAAGAAACACTTACTTTGCTTTTTTGCCCTGTTCTGAATAATTTATCGAGTGCTCTAAAGTGTTCTTTTAGGAGTACGGTAGTTCTTGTTTTGCGGACTTTACACCGGATCTTACGACACTTTGCTGGAAAATTATGAAAAGTCATTTTTTAACATGAAAAGAGGTCAAATGGGGAGGAAAACAACAGAAAAATCAGACAAAACACAAAAATCAATATTTCCAGGTTACTGTACCCCTCAAATTCCCCCATTTTCCAGGTGAATTTCCGTCTCGGAATCGCCCTAAAATCGCTCGTTTTCCTGAATGTCACTGCCCTATCTCTCGGTCCACAAATGCTCCACGGAATGTATGTCGATGCAATCGCGCCCCAATGCACCGACAAAGTCACACCGTACTTTTTGAGCAACATGGGTTGTGCACTCATCCGGTTCTTCACAGTTTTGCCCATTCTCATCGTCTGTACCCTTTTTGTAAGTGCAAATGTGCTCCATTGAAACAAATTTTTGGTTTTTTTCAGGGAAAATCCGAAGACTATGTTCCATTCTTCACAGCGTTCCTTCCACTGCTATCAGTGAATGTTATGGCTCATGCTTTGGAGGTTTTTAACTTGAGAATACTTGATTTCCGCTGAAAATCGGGTGTTTTTTGGGTTACTGTAGCTTCGAAATCCGCAAGCTTCTTTCTGCTAGATGGTTGCGGACTTTACACCATATCTTACGAAACTTTGCGGAAAAACTGTTGAAAACCAATTTTTACACTATAATAGCCTGAAATAACAATAAAAAGTGGAGAAAATCACAAAAAATCGGATTTTGATGAATTTCGCTGTGAGACCCAAAATCGCGGGAATTCAAATTTTTTTAATTTTGAATTTTCGTGTTAAAATCAATCGATATTTAAATTTTTCTTTTTTTCCAGCAACCCCCAGTTCCCCATCAACTTCCCATCAGTCGCCATGATGATAATGAATAAATCAAAATTGCTTTCTTTGTCAATAGAGCGAACTTGCATTGATTTCATTTTATTTTTTTTCAAAGAAATAAATAAATAATTCTTGTTGATCTGAAATCCATTTCGCAACAATTTATTATTATTGTATCAAAGATTAAAAATCAGAAAAAAACTTCTAGAAAATTCTTGAAAAAACCAAATCATATGATGAGTAAGTGAGAAGAAGTGGGCAGTGTTGGGGCCAGAAGAAGCCCCGAATTGGCATACGGTAGTGCCCGGATTAAAATGTGCCGCCCGTATATTCCCAACACACCTGCTCTCTCAGTATCATTTTTGCTCCGTGGAACAACCACCCCAAGGGTTACTGTAACCACCAATTATTCTTTATTTCCACCTGGCTTTCTTCGTTTTCATTCAGTTCGTCGACAAGTGGTCCTTATCGGGTCCCTCTTGATAAAATATGTCTTATCACTATGCTGCATCGGCTGCTGAATACTTTGACTCGCATAACTATGTGCCACAGGTAACCCACTTTTTTTTTTTTTTGAAATCCCGCCACGTAATCCCTTAGTTACGGTAACCCATTTTATTCAGATGCAAATGCACAGTGTCTACCAAGACTACTACTCCACGGATGCCACGTCATCCATGATGACGTCATCTCTGACGTCATCACAACCACAACGATCCGATGGATCCATGATGCAGACGGAACCGTTGAAACTTCAATATGGGTGAGGAATTTGGGGGTCTCGCAGCGAAATAAAGTTGGATTGGATTTTGGGTTACTGTAGCTTCAGCAAAAGTTACAACAGAGCTCACGACATTTTGCAGAAAAAAAAACGCTTTCCATTTTCGAAAAATTGATGATTTTGAGCTGAAAACGTTCAAAATTTGATTTTTTCCGCAAAATGGCAAAATGTCGTAAGATTTGGTGTAAACAAGAAACTTTTGCGGACTTTGAAGCTACAGTAACCTGAATTTCAGCGAAATTCAGGAAAACTAGATGAAAATGTAGATTTGTGATGTGGAATTTGAAAAAAAAGTAGATCAAACTTGTAAAATAACAAAGTCATTATTATCGTTGCATCTCAAAGCTGCCGCTCGCATTCAAAACTTCAAATTGGCGCGCACGATATCTCTCAGCGAAAACTACAGTAAAACGTGCTTTTTTCAGTTTTTTCATGCTATTTTTGAGTCAATTGTTGTCGGAAAGTGCGAAAAATGCAATAATTTGTTCAAAAACAGTCGGAAGAACTCAAATAGTCAAAATTACCCCAAAACTGCAAATCTTACTGTAGTTTTCGCTGATAGATATCGTGCGCGCCAAGTTTGAAATTTTGAATGTGAGATGAAGTTTTGAAATGCAACTTGAATAGAAAGTTTCCAAAAAACCGGAGCCAAAACTAGTGGTCACCAGCCAGTGCAACGGAAAAAGACAAAGAATGCCAAGGGAGGAAACCTCCGAGAGCATAGGGATTCAAGAAGTGTTTCACTTGTGCAGCTTCAGAATCCTTCCAGGCAGACTTACAACGGGCGGATAATTGCACTTGAAGGGTTGCCCGCTACGTCATTACTGTAGCTCTGCCGTACTTTGCACCGCATCTTTTTATCGTTGCAACTCAAAAGTTTATCGGGTAGATTTACGGAGTTGAGGCTCCCGCAACGAACGAAAGTTTTTGGCGCAAATCGTGCTGCTCCTTTAAAGCGGGGTACGGTAGTCGCGCGAATATAAATTTTGTCTTTTTTCACCAATTTTCCTCATTTTCCTCCGATTTTCAACCGATTTTCGCTTTTTTACACGAAAAAAAAGCACAAAAAGGGAATTTTTGTGTAAAAATAGCAAAAATCGATTGAACAACCTATGAAAATTAGTGGAAAAAGACGAATTTAATCATTGTGCAACTACCGTACCCCGCTTTAAAGGCGCAGCACGTTTTACCGCGAAAATTTTCGCTCGTCGCGGTAGCCATAACTCCGTAAATCTACAGACTCCAACTTTGAGATACAACGATAATACGCCACTTTGCACAAAACCCTTTTTTTCCAGAAGTGCCTACTGGCGTCCGCACGAATCCTGGACAACTCCCTCCTCGACTTCCTCTTCAACATGGTCTTCTGGAGTCGACATGAGTTCCCAATTGTCCTCCCAGACCCTCGAACCCACCACCAGAATATCATCTGCCACGTGTTACACCGACGCCTACCCAATCCGTCAGGGTCCCAAAAAGATCCCTCCACCACTTCCACCCACCCTTCCCGCCCGAACCCGACCCGTTCCGAAGCCATTCCGATGTCAAATCTGCGGAAAAGCCTTCTCCCAAGCAGCCAATCTGACAGCTCATAAGAGAATCCACACTGGAGAGAAACCGTTCATGTGCCCCGTGTGCCATCGACCGTTCTCGCAAAGTTCTTCACTGGTCACGCATAGAAGGTTGGTCGAAGTTTGTGTGTTTGCAGACTTTTCAAGCTACAGTAACCAAAACCCTCACTTTTTCTTTTTCGAGAGAGTTTTCGTGTCGAGACCCATCCCCAAAAACAGGTGAAAAATGAAAAATAACGGGGGCTTACTAATCGCCCCCTAATGAAGGGTTTCCCCCCGGTGAGACAATTATCTAGGGATTCCCTGGCACATCCTAATCCCCCTCCCGTCGAATAATAACAAACACAAACCCATAATATTTATTCAACACACGAAATTGAAGCCTGTAACAAAAATGACAATGATTTTCAAGTTTTTCAAAAATTTTAAATTTCACCTGGTGGGTCTCGCAACGAAAATGGTTAATGGCTGAAATACGGCTACTGGACAAGGTTTTGGCACTTTTTTTAAAATGAAAATGGGTAGAATGACATGAATTCAGTCATTTCCAACCAAATTTTAGCAGTTTCCACCGATTTTCAGTGAAAATAAGGTGTTTTTTGGAGATAAGCGTTAAAATACCAAAATATACATGTTTTTGCACTGAAAATTGGTGAAATCTGCTGGAATTTTGCTGGAATTGACTGAGTCCACTTAATTTTTCCCATTTTCATCAGAAAAAGCACCAAAACTTTGTCCAGAAACCGTATTTCAACCAAAAACCTTTTTCGTGTCGAGACCCACCGGGTGGGAAAGGCAATGATATGTAGTTTTCAGAAAATAACATAACTAAGCATAACTTTTCCCCATTTATTCCAGAACCCACACCGGCGAGCGGCCCTATCCGTGTGCCCAATGCGAAAAAGCCTTCACAGACAGTTCGACTCTGACCAAACACTTGCGAACTCATACCGGACACAAGCCATACGTCTGCGCAATTTGTATGATGAAGTTCACGCAAAGTGGCAATCTGCACAGGCACATGAAGACCCATAAAGCGTGATTTGTCAATTTGTGAAGAATAAAGCTTTGAAAGAGAATTTTACTATTACTAATTGAAAAATTCTGAAAAATTCATTGAAATTCATAAAATTCAAACAAGGAAATTTCCGGTTGCCAATTGGTTCCAAAAGGTGGTGAAAGTCTGGCTGCTCCGCGATTCCGATTCTAAAAAAACAACATTTTCTTGGAGTAAAAACTAGTAGATATCAGGGGTTACTTCACAAGTCCCCTAAATCTCATCCTACAGATCCCTGGTACTTTAGGGTTCTGGCTAACTCACCTAAAAGCTCATCCCTACAGATCCTAGTGATCTGCCAAACGTCACCTACTCGTCAATCCCTATGGATCCCAGTTGCTTTAGGGTTCCGGCTCAATTGTTACCTAGCTTCAGACCCCAGCTGCTTTAGGGTTCTGACTAAATGTGTCAAGCCTAACCGTTAATATCCTATGGATCCCAGCTGCTTTAGGGTTCCGGAACTAGAGTTACTAAAAGCTCAACTACAGATCCCAGCTGCTTTAGGGTTCTGCCAAACGTTAGCTAATCGTCAATGCCTACAGATCCCAGGTACTTTAGGGTTCTGGCTTAGTCGCCTAAAAGTATCCTACCTTAGGGTACTTTAGTCAGATTTCATTTTGATTTAATCGAACTCATCCTTATCAACCACCATCACCCAAGAATCGCTCTCCTGACCGATCTTGACCAACGAAACCGCATCCTTCGTATCCCGGGCGGCCGATGCCGTCGAGCCATCGAGGGCCGCACATTTGGCTGCTTGTCCTTCGGTGCCTTGACTTCCAGCGCCGCACCATCGACGCTAGAAACTTCTCCGAGCCGCCGCCACCGAGGATCGTCACCATCGAAGCCATGATCTTCGAAGACTTGACCAACGATAGCCGCACATTCAGCTGCTGGTCCACCGGTGCCTCGTCCTCTAGTGGCTCCGCTTCCAGCGCCGCGCCATCGACGCTAGAAGTATCACCGGCGCCTCAACCGCTCGGAGCAGCATCCTCGATCGATCCATCCGCTCGCATCGTTGATCGTCTGCCCCAGGCAGAAATTGTTGTCGGAACTGAAACACTGAGCTTTCTCCCCCCTTTTATAGCAATTTCTTATCAGCACTTTTGATCAACACGTCATTTTCCCTGACCAGAGGTCACACGCAAGAATTCAAAATTTCAAGTTTACTCTGGAATTCGAGAAAATTGAGTGTTTTTGAGAAAACAACGTCAAAACACCCAAATGTGCATGTTTTTGCACCAAATTGGTTGAAACTGCTGGAATTCGGTTGGAATTCAATGCATTTACCTAATTTTACCCATTTTCATCAGAAAAAGTGTCAAAACCTTGTCCAGGAGCCGAATTTCAGCCAGAAACCATTTTCGTGGCGAAACCCACCGGAACCCACACCGGCGAGCGGCCCTATCCGTGTGCTCAATGTGAAAAAGCCTTCACAGACAGCTCGACACTGACAAAACACTTGCGAACTCATACCGGACAAAAGCCGTACGTCTGCGCAATTTGTATGATGAAGTTCACGCAAAGTGGCAATCTGCACAGGCACATGAAGACCCATAAAGCGTGAAGAATGAAGCTTTCAAAAAAGAATAATCGATAACAGTTTGTCAAAGTAGACTACAAGGGAATCTCTCAAACATTTATTCAATCATCCAATCGGAAATCAAGTAATGACTAGTTCTATGCCTGCGACTTGCCAGTCACATCCGTCATGTCCGACTTGCCCGTCTCGCTGACATCGCCCTTCTTCGAACTCGAGCTCCCGCTGCCTTTGCCCTTCTTTCCCTTGCCCTTCTTGCCTTTTCCCTTCTTCCCACTCTCCTTACTGTTGCTCTTGCTCTTCGTCGAGCTCTTTCCGTCCTTGCCCTTTCCCTTCTTGTCCTTTTTCTTGTACTTGTCGAATACCGACTTGGAGCGATAGCACACAAAGCAGACAATGGTCGAGATGAGGAAAACACCTCCACAGGACAGAGACACAATCAGAACAATCTTCCAGAAGCTCGAAACTTCCGGACGGAGTGGCCGAAGCGGATTGTAGTAGCACACGTGCGTCTGGTCGTTCTCGTAGACACAAACCTGCGATCCGTCCGCTGCGCAGTCACTGAAAAAGTACAAGTACGAATTGGAGCGCACTTCCTCTAAGACTCACTCGCTGATGGTGCACTTGGATCCAGACACCTTGGTCATCTTGTCCCCATTCTCATGGAATCGCCCGACGACAATGATCTTCTTGGTCTCCGGTTCGCAGTACGAATACGAGAATCCAAGGGGCACGGCTCCTTTCGGGTCACACGGGAACTCCGTCTTGTACAGATCCTTGCCAAGAGTCGTTTTCGACGCGTTCACGTTGATGGTCACTGGAAATATCAGTGATAAGGTGATAATAGTTGAAGGTATTGCAAGTGCGCTCTAAGGGTGGAATATTGGAATTCCCGCCACGCTCGTTACAACTCAAAACTTCATCTCGCATTCAAATTTTGAAATTGGCGCGCACTCGCAGCAAGAAATACAGTAAGATTTGCATTTTCAGTGATTTTCGGCAATTTTCGAAAGATTTTCGCCAATTTCAAAATTCCAAACGCGAGGATAAGTATGTTGGAAAGTCCACAATGTTTTCGCTGCAAGACCCAGAACTCACATCCGGGGCAGCAATGTCCGTGAAGACACTGTCCTCCCTTCTTCGGACACGATCCAGAGTTGATGTTGGTGGTGACTCCCTCGCACTTCGGTTCGTTGAACAGTGGGGTGCGCATGTCCGGGCACTGCCACAGTCGATTGTTCATATCCTTGCAACAGTACTTCGGACCGGCACCCTCCGCATCGTCGCACCAAGAGTTCTGATTCTTCAGCGGATCGGTACAATCGAACATCGTCGAGCAGTTCTTCAACGGCGTCTCCGTCTGTCCGAGCCGACACGGCGGGTTCTTCTCGAAGCAGCACAGCTTCCTCGTCGGATCGCTCTTCAGGTACTCTCTGCAGTGCGGATTGTAGGCCGTGCTGCCCGCCGACACACCGGCTCCCTGGCACGAACTGTCGTCGTTGCAGTCCTGCGAGTTAATGTTGAGCACCGCCCGGATGCCCTGGTCAATCTTGGCATCGCAAGAGTCCACCGTCATGCACACTCCCTTCACCAGTGTCGCGTTGTCCTTGTTGCGGAACGGAGAGTTCGGCACAGTGTGGCACACTTGCTCAGAGTTCTGGCAGTCGGCGTGGATGTTGCACAGCTTCAGTCCAATCTTGGCACCGTCGACCACATGGTTCATGTTGGGCTCCGGAACGGGCACTGAAACGAGTTAGGATTCGAAAAGAAAATCTACCCAGCAACTCACCCTTGTAGCAAAACAGCTCGGGAGCACCGTTCTGTGCACTCCGATCCAATCCCTGATTCTCCTTGATCGGCGCGTTCAACAAATCCTTTTCCAAAAACGACGGATTGTAGGCGGCATCGCAAAACTCTCCATCGGCAACCTTGCAGTCGGCGTTCTTCGTGCACTTTTGCAGCTTGTAGTCCGTGGTTTCAGGAATCGAACTAGCCTTTTGCAGATCAAAGTCCACCGGAAGACCCTTTTCGTCATAGCTCTTCTGGAACGTCAACAACGTGTACGAGTAGGGCATCGCTGAAAAGAAACATGTAGAATTTCTTGACGTCTTCAGAAGAGACTCACGACACGCAACACCCTCTTCATCAGACGAATCCCAGTGATCTCTTCGGTAAAACTCCTTATCAAAGACTCTGGGAGGACTGAACTGCTGATCTTTGTACTTGTAAATGTAGCCAGCCGACCCGTGATGATGCTTCGTAATCATGTTGGTGACCGGACAGAAATCGTTTAACTTGGCTGAAAATTCAAAGTTGCAAAATATGAAAAAGCCAGGCAAAGAAGCTTACCGCAGCACGCAGCGTCTTTCCTGTTATTAGCGTCAACCGTCATATCACGGTAGCAGACCTCGGTACCTTTTCCAACACATGGCATTTTATCGTTACAAGTGTTTGAGGACAACGGAGCATTGCTGGGGCACACTGAAACATGTTTCTTTTAAAAACAATCTGATGAGAATTTCATACAGTTTGGCATCAATTTCGGTCGAGCAGGCGGAACTGCGGCTTCTGTAGTTGTTGCTGGATCCGTTGCTGCATCTGATACAGAAGCGTCAGTCGAGGTTGGATCATCAGCATGGCAGGTGGTGGCGACGAGTAGAAGGAGGAGAAGAGACGTCGAACGGAACGTCATCTGAGCGTGGAAACTGCAAAAAGGAGGGAGAATGGTCACGTGAACTCAAGGGTCTCGCCACGAAAACGGTGGCTCCGGGACATTTCGCAGCCAGACGTTTCGCAGCCGGACGTTTCGCAGCCAGACGTTTCGCAGCCAAACGAACTGTATTTTCGCTGTTTCTCCGGGTTTTCTGGGTCGAAAAGTATGAAAAAGTGAATGAAAAACGTTTTTAGAAGTGAACTTCATCCTTTTCCACCCCGAAAAAACAGCGAAAATACAGTTTGTTTGGCTGCGAAACGTCCGGCTGCGAAACGACCGGTTACGAAATGTCCCGGAGTCAAAACGGTGACCAATATTTGACACTTTTTCTGATAAAAACTGGGGAAACTACCGTAAAACCTCTATTAGAAGGTCACCCAATAGTTTGACTTTGAGCTTTTCTATCTCAAAAACTAGAAGAGTTATCAAAAAGTTGTCAACTGCAAAGTTGTAGTTGTAATCTTCGTCTACAACTTTGCAGTTGAAAACTTCTGACAAAGCTCAAAGTCAAACTATTGGGTGCCCTTCTAATAGAGGTTTTACGGTGAATGTAATTAGTCATTTCCAACCAAATTTCAGAAGTTTTCACTGAAATTTCCAGAAAATGTGAAAAACCGAAATTTGCACGTTTTTGCACTGAAAATCGGTGAAAAACACGTCATTTTACATTTTTCATCAGAAAAAATCAAAATTTTTTTTTCAGAAGCCGTATTCCCACTTTCGCTGCGAGACCCACCGGGTAACAAGCCCAAAATGTAAATGTTTTCCAAAATGTAAATTTTCGCTGCGAGACCCTTCGAAAACTCACTGATCGATGCTTCGATGGGCGAACCGCAAACGATTGTTGTTGGGAAACTTGACGAGAGTTGTTGTCAGTTTCTTCCTTTCAAACTGATCCTTTCCCGCCTCCAACACTTCTTTTATACCGCCCGTTTTCCAGGGTGTCACGTTATCAGTTCCTTATCAGATGGTCAACACGTGGTGACACGTGGCAAGGTCATGAACGATCCGTATAAAAGGGGAAGGTTCCGAGGGGTAAAGCTCACTTTTGGCGTCAAGGACACGACGAAGAGTTGCTCGAATGGCAGACAAATCAGCGTTTGTTCCGGTCGACGCGATCGGAAATCACAAGAACACCGATCTGGACGTCGACATCGACGACGAGCTCTTCGGGAAGAAGCCGCCGGCCGCTGCTGCTCCCGCAAAGTCTCCGGCTCCGCCGCCACCGCCGGCTCCGAAGCAGTCTCCGGCGAAACCGACCGGGCACACGTACAAGAAGTCGGCGACCTACACGAAGAACTACGCCAAGTAGACAGAACTAATTCTTCGATTTTATGCAATAAAAGAGTTTTTTGAGATTGTGTCTGACAAAAATCTGGTGTAAATTTGAAATGTTTTGATCAGAATGAGTTGCGTATTCCACGTGGAAAATGGAAAAAATCTATATCGATTTTTGTTGAGCTGGCTTTTGTTCCTGGAAGCTTGAACCGCGCTCTATTCAAATTTCTTGGTCAGAATTTATTATTGCCGTCCTGTGGCGATTCAGCTGTTGGGTCTCGCCACGAAAATGGTTTCCGGCTGTAATACGGCTTCTGGACAAGATTTTGTCACTTTTTCTGATGGGAATGGGTAAAAAGGCATGTCTTCGATCATTTCCAGCCAAATTCCAGCAGTTTCCACCGATTTTTAGAGAAAATGAGGTGTTTTTGGTAAAATGAGGCAAAATAACCAAAAATACATGTTTTTGTACTGAAAATTGAGGGAAACTACTGGAAATTGGTTGGAAATGATCAATTTCACCCATTTTCATCAGAAAAACTGCCAAACCCTTGTCCAGAAGCCGTATTTCAACAGGAACCATTCTCGTGTCGAGACCCAACAGGTGACTCGCCGCGGGACAGCAATAATACGATTTCCAGAAGATGATTTTTCGAACAGTAAACGTGCTCTAATGAGAATTCACAAATTTTCCCAAATATTGAAAACTAGTCCCCTCTTTTCAAATTCTCAATGGAGCACACTTTACAAAACGATCAATTCCCTTTATTATTTCTGCGGAGCAATCAACTCCAACTTTTCTCTAATCAGTTCAATAGTCGGATTTGACGGCGGAAGGAACAGGGCGACGAAGACGGCGAGTTTGATGATGTAGTACAACGGAATGTACTCGAGGATCCGATCGAAAAGGACAAAGAATCCGAAGATGGACCAGTAGACGAACATTGTTCCGGTGGAGGGACGTTCGGAAGGCTCGAAGTAGGTCACGACGATGGGGACCAGCACGAGAAGGGCGTTGGCGATGTAGTGGGGTTCCTTGCTGACGAGAAGAAGGCCCAGCACGAAGAAGATTGTGCCTTTGGCTAGCTGCAATGTCAGGTTATCAGTTATCAGTTTATCACCTCTTATCAGCTTACCATATCAACCTCTATGCCAGTGATCTCACTGTACTTCTTGGCCCATCTCGCCGTGAAGTGCTTCTGATCGTGGATGAGTTGAAGGAACCACGCTTGAACCTCGATTTCTGATTTGCTCATTGTCAGGGAATGATAGGGATATCACGTGGAGTGATAAGAGATAGGAGGGGACACGTGAAAACAAAAAATACAACTTTATCTGCTAAAAATTGAAATTCAAGTTCTAAAAAAGAGGAAAAAACTTTTTTTTTCAAAAAAAATCAATAATTCTTCGTTTTCCGACGCGTCTACTTTGGTGGAGGAGTAGCTGGGGCCTCGTGGATCGTCTCGTATCCGCTGGTAATCGAGGCGTTCTTGAAAGCCGGGAACGTTTCCCACGGTGTGTTCAGGTCGAATTTACGGAACTCCTGAGCCAACTCGGACGGCTCGTAGACGACGCGCTTCAGTTCGGGATCGTAGCGGACCTCGTTGTAGCCGGACAGCGGGTAGTCTTTGCGGAACGGATGTCCCTCGAAACCGTAGTCGGTGAGGATGCGACGAAGGTCCGGGTGGTTGTTGAACCACACTCCGTACATGTCGTACACTTCACGCTCGAACCTGGAAATTTTTATTTTTAACTTTCTGGGTCTCGAAACGAAAATCGTTGTTTTTTACTGAAAAACCAACTAAAACTACTAGAATTCGTGTTTTTCACTGAAAATCAGCAGAAAATGTTGAAAAATGCTAGAAAACCACAGAAATTGCCTATTTTTCAATGCAAATCTCAAAAATCCCCCAACTCACCACTCGGCTCCCTTGAAAACCGGCACGGCCGAGTCGATCGGAGCGATTTCGTCGGTGTAGGTGCGGATGCGGATGCGGGCGTTGAAACGGACCGAGTAGAGCGCGTAGATCACCTCCAGACGGTTCTTTCTTGTCGGGACGTCCATTCCGGTGATGAAAGTGAGGTTGGTGAATTGGGCAGAGTGGTTTCCCTGGAAAATGGCGGGTTTTATGTGGGAATCGATGAAAATTAACGGTTTTTCTTGAAAAATCAAAAGAAAACACTAACTTTAAGGAAAGAGAGCACTGGAACAACTCCGGACGGATGAATCAGCAGCTCCAACTCGTCGCCGGCGGCGAATTGCACTTTTTGGACAAATTTCGGCAGACATTCGGCGGCGTACTTTCCGAAATTAGCCAGTCGCTCGCGCTTCTGCTCGTCAATCTTCCAGATTGTTGCTGAAACACTGTTTTTTGAAAAGATTTGGCAAACTTTTGAACTTACGCTTCTTCACAGCCTCTTTTTGCTCTCCGGCGGCTTGAGAGATGGCGGCAGTGGTGGAGATTGGCGAGTTTCGGACGATTTGCCTGGAAACTGCCTGGCGGATCACACTACCCAACATTTTCTGCAAAAAATGTAGAAAATTGATAAGAACCATGAGAATTGCTAAAAATCAGCGGAAAATAAAAAAAATCAATAGGTTAGCTGCCAAAATCCTATTAGAAATGGTTTTCTATCATTATTAACAATTTATTATAACAAAAACCAGTCTAAAAATACAGGAAAAAGCTTGAGAATCAGTCGGAAAAAATCGGCCGGCTGGACACGAGAAACGCGCCAGCGAAACGAGACATGCGCCAGTAACACGTGTTGGCGCGTTTCGCATTTTTGGCCGATTCAGAACGATTCCATGAGAGATTCGGCAAATTGACGGGTTTTCGGGTTGTCGTAGAGGCTTTTCTGTCCTTTGGAGTTCAATCGATCGCAAATTAGTCGAAGGCCTGTCAGGATTTGCTGATAATTGCCTGAAAATCAGTGAATTCTCGGAGGACATTGACAGAAAGCAACCTGTAACTGTGACTTTTGTGATTTCCGCTTCGTCTCCCTTTTCCTTGTTCCCTCTGTCAAAGTTCACATCAACATTGGAACTCATTTTGATCTCGTTGATTTTGGCGCCATTCTTACCTAAAAACAACGGTAAAAGGGCTAGTTTCCACTGGTTTTGCCACTGGCGACCCGAACCCAAAACAAAAGAACAAAGAGAACGTGTGCATAATGAGGAAAAGAAAGAGAGTAACCTGTTTCTGCTTGTGAACATTCCAGATGAAAAAATGACCTACCGATGAGGAATCCGACGTCTTTCGTCGGAATCTCAAAGTGATATCGCTGATTGTTGTTGCGGATGCGGGTGACCAGCTGGCACACGTCGTTCAGTGCCGCCTTCAGATTCCAAAACGGTCCGGTGATGCGAACGACGGATTCGTCGGCTGGCGTCCGCCAAATGTCCATGGCGACCTTGTTGTCCTTTTCAATCTTGTAGATGTTCACTCCTTCGTGCCCGATGAATTGTCCGATGAGATTGGCGTCGAGAAAACGGTGCAGTGGGTAGTTGAGGATTTCGCTGTTCATTTTTAACTGAAAAAAGCAAAGAAAATGGTGGAAATCATAGGAAAAATGGGGAAAACTGAGAAAAATCTAAATTTTAAAAAAACTGAAAACTAAAAGTTACGGTAGACAAAGACAACGGTGGTTGCGTACAACTGCGTACTTTGACGAGAGAGTGTGTGGAATTGAGAGACGCAGAGACAATTAAACTTTCTTTTTTCAAGATTTCCGTCGGATTTTTAGAGATTTTCAGTGATTTCCAGCAAATTCAAAAGATCTTCGCTATAAAAATAAAAAAAAAACACGTCACACTGTTGTATTTACACATCCGCCATCGCCAAACAAGGTGTAAAACTGTAAAATCCAGCCAGCTGACACTCCTGAAAAAAATCATCCCCGTGTGTAACATTTATCCTTGGAGATACCATCATTCTGCCAAAAAAAATCACTGGAAAACATTGAAAGAGAGAGAGAAAGGAGGGGCGAAAGAGTGGGGAAAAAAGTGGGCGGAGCGTCGGCGCGCGGCATCCGACCAGGGCGCCAAACAGTTTGGCACCCGGGCAGAAGACAGTCCAGTCGAGAAGCCGAGTCATGGTATTGCTGATTCTTCTATTCCTGGTGGCGGTTTCCGAGCAGAGAAGTGTGCTGCAGAGTCATGTGAGAAGAATTGAAAAAAATATAGTTTTTAGAAAATTCAAATTTCCCGCTTATTCTGAAACAAAATTTCAAAAAAAATGATAAAAAATTGGGTCGAAAAGGACAAATAAAACCCAATTTTCAGCTTTTAAAATTAGAATTACAGTAACCAAAAAAAATGTCATCCAAAATTAAAAATACAAAATTGTGACCTGATTTTCAGAATTTTTACACTTTTTTCAGTTTTAGAAAATGTGAAATTTTAGCAGTTTCCAAGTAAAAAATCAGTTTCATTTTTTTTAAATAAAAAACTGGATAAAAGTTTCGAAATTTCAAAAAAAAATTTTCTTTCAAAAATTTTTTTCAAAATTGTGTTCATTTTTTCCAAAAATTGTGAAATTACTCTGAATTTCTCTAAATTTCACAGCAAAACCCGGTTTTAAAACACAAAAATTCAAAAAAGTTTCTCCCTGGCCTAGAAACCCATTCCGCTTTTCCTAGTCCACCTATCATTTCCGCGTATGACCCTTCTCGAATCTTTCCGGAAAGAGCTGTCCGAAATTGGCCCTTCTCACTAGCCTCATCTCTTCAAGTGCTGTTGTTGTTTCTTATTGTTGACACACAAAAGTATCTCCCGGATCGGATCATTTCAAGTGTCTCTGCGTCTCTCGCTCTCTCGTTGTGAGCAGAAAGAGAAGAAGAAGATCCTGTTGGACACACGGATTACCGCGAACCGAATCGAAGTAAATCTCGTCTGGTTTTTGCGTAATAAAAACCGATTACTCTTCGTCTCCGAATGTACTGTACTACGGAAACAGAGGCTGTCAAAATCGTACTTTTTTGGGAGGGGGATTAGCGGATTTTTGGAAAAAAAGTGCGATGGAGCGCACTTATAGAATGGCGGGAATGATACCCAAACTGATTACAGGACTGTTCTTATCACTCATCCAACTATTCGATCAACTGGACTTATGACGAGTTGAGCAATGATATTGTGTTCAAGTTGACGACGAACTCGCCGAAATTCTCCAATTTTTATACGGCGATTGGGTTTGGAACAGAGGAGAAGCCGGTTAGTGGAAGGGGGATTCAGAAGTCACGGAAGATTCTGAATCTTGCAGACGGACGTCATTGCCGTCTACGTTCGTGCCGCCCAAATCGGTCTGATCGATGGTCATTTGGCCGAGGATGGAGCCATTGAATCCGATGAGAAAACGAATGTTCAGGCACTTCAATTCGACCTTCAGAATGGAGTTTTGACGGCGCAGTGTAAGTGCGCTCTACCGAACTACGAAAGTTTTCGTTTAAATTTTGAAAATTCCCGCTTTTTTCGCTGAAAATTCGCTTGTTCCACGGTCCCCATATCTTCCAATGCGACGATGCGTGTAAGAGACTGACGCATTTCTGGTAGCCGAGTCACGCAAAAGGCGCCTTCATTTCACCATTTTTTGGCAAATATTTCCCTCAAAAATTTTAAATTTCCCCCCAAAAACGTGAAAAAAAGGCTCTCAAGAGGCTTTTTTGACTAAAAATCGCACTGAAACTGGCCCATTCGACCCACTAAAACCGTTATAACTCCCTTCAAACTCAACGTTGTGGGTTCTTCCTGGTACCATTCGATTCCCCTCAAAAATGCGCACAATAGTTAGGGGTCAGATTCTGAGAAAACAACAGCTAACTATGCTTTTTCGACTTAAAACCTAGTTTTCAGTTCAAAACTTTAAATGATTATAACTTGCTTCATTTTGACTTTTGGAAGTTGTTCGTGGTACCATTCGATTCCGCTCATTAATCTCCACAAAAGTTAGGGGTCAGGTTCTGAGAAAACGACATTTGAATACTAGTTTTCGGCTAAAAACCTAGTTTTCAGTACTAAAATCAGGGAAACTAGTTTTTCACGCGAAAAATGCATCTTTTTCGCTCTTTTTGGCTATTGGAAGATATGGGGACCGTGTGTTCTAGTTTATTCTAGTTAGTTTTGGGTTCATGTAGCTTCAAATTTAATTTTTGTGAAAAGTGTCGTAAGGTTCGGTGCAAAGTCCGCAATTACCGAACATCACGGACTTTGAAGCTACAGTAACCCAAAATTAACCGCTTTTCGCCAAAAAAACCAAAAATCACCAAAATTCAGTCTAATTTTCAAATTCCAGTCGCCCGCCCAATCGAAACATTCGATTCGCAAGACGCTGACCTCGGAAGTTGTATCAACATGTTCCTGCCAACGATTCCACGGGAAATTATCACTGGAGCGCCGTTGGAACTCGGAGAAAACGTTCAGAAGATTCGAGTTTGTGATATTGCAGTGACGTGTGCGACCAAGATGCATAATGGTGAGGGGGAGCGCACTTGCTGACCCCAAAAATAATATAATGATTGCAGATATTCTGGTGAAGCGACAAGAGGATTCAGATATTGCTCCAGTATGTGCCACCGGAGCTGAAGATCAGAAGAATCGGATTGAGTGGAAGGTCGACGGAGAGATGGTGATTCTTAGAAATGGAAGTGCGCTCCAATGAACTATTCCCTTTTCAGATGAGATTTTCCGTTTTCCAAAACGCGAAAAAAGGTCGTTGGTGGACTGCAATCGGAGTCGGCGAGTCAATGAATGACCTTTCGATGATCATTTTATTCGCGGAAACTGGAAAGTTGAAGAAACAAGGAATCTATCGGACAGAGGGAAAAATGCAGCCATTTGATGTTGAATATGAAGGAATTCAAGTGCAGAAGGAGTCCGCAGTGGTGAATAATGGAAGAGCTCATTTTGAAGTGGTTGTGGAGAAGAAGTTCTTCTTGGATCGGGCGGTCAGTTTTTAGGGAAATTCAAAACATATTTTTCAAAATTTAATTTTGTGCGAAATTGCGTCATGGTGTTTGCGGAAATTGTCGTCAAATTTTTAGACTTTTGGGAAATCGCGATTTGAAAAAAGTTTTGCACCAAATTTGAATTTTTGTCTTTTCGAAAAATTTTGCGAAATTTCGTCAAATTCAAATTCTCAAAAACAACATTGAAACAATATTATCGTTGCATCTCATCTCGCCTTCAAATTTTCAAATTGGCGCGCACGATATCTCGCAGCGAAAACTACAGTAAGATTTGCAAATTTTGATGATTTTTGACTGTTTTCGAGTGAATTGTTGGCTTTTTCATGTTTCCCAACAGAACAATCTTACGAAAACAGTCGGAAAAGCTGCAAAACAAGCGAAAATCACTAGAAAACTGCGGCGTGGTGTTTGCAGAAATAGTCGTCAAATAATCGCCAAATTCACAATCCCACTAAAATTCGCCCAAAAACTGCAATTTTTCATCATTTTCGCTGGAAAAAACTGCAAAAAACAAAAAACTCCCTCAATTTTCCAGGACACCGAAGGCTGTTTTACAATGCAAGTCGGCCAGCTCGCCGGCCAGTATACCCCGACTTTCGGTGTTCAAAAACATCAACAAACACCTCAAGCGATAAGAATTTGCGATGTGGAAGCATGTGTGACACCGACTGAACCGCCACAAGAAGTCGATGGGGAAAGTGAGAAAAAGACAACTGAAAAGTTGGAGTCCCTGGTGAAAGAGACCGTCGAGGAGGCTTCTGGAGCCGTGGAGCCGACGAAGGATGCTCCGATTAATGATGTGGAGGGATCGGGACTTCCGATTCTTCCAGTGGTGGTTGAGAAGACCACTGAAAAGACTCCAGAAGGTCCAGAATCCGAGGGGAAGGAGGAGAAGCCACTGACGAGTGATGATGCGCCGAGGGGGTCTACTGAAGGATCATCGAGACTTACCAGTGCTGGAACACCTTCTGGAACGTCTTCTGGAACCACCCCACTACCTCTTCGTGCATCTTCTGAATCCTCTGAACCTTCGGGACCCCTTATGACTTCTGAATCCGGCCACCACTCGAGTACCCCTCACGCAAGTCCGTTTTTCCTCAGAATCACCCAGAACACACTGAAATTCACCCCAGATCCCGTCGTCTTCATTGTCGACAATCACACCACTGCCAAGGCTTCGGATTCTGGAGACAAGGATTCAGAAGGCAAGGATTCAGAAGGCAAGGATTCAGATGAGGCGACGACGAAGAAGTCGGAGAACACTGGATGCGGGGCGGAACATGAGGATTTGAAAGTTTGCGAGGGATATTTTGCCGAGTATTTGGGAAAAGTCAATGAATGGAGTGAGAAACATAATATGACGATTACGAGTCATATGTGGAAGGTGAGCTCAACAAATCTTGAAAAATGACTAAATTTCGAAGAAAATTTGGTTTTATTGGAAATTCTCGAAACCTAGAAGTTTTCGTGATTAGTGGCAGTTGACAAAGTTGATCAGCGTAAAATTCCCTATTGATTCATATAACTACTTGATACTTTTGGCTGATTTTGATTTTTTTGGTTTTTGGGGAAAATGGATTTCGGGTCCCAGAATCCAAAAAAATGGTTTTCATGGGAAAATTTTGAAATAAATTTATTTGGATAGCTGTACATTCAAAACCTCCACAAGCCAATTTGTAGACCTCTCTTTCTTATAAGATTTGTGAAAAAAAATCAAAGTTGCACACACAATTTTGTAGTTTGTAGTCTGTGAGAAATAGATGGGTATTAATTGAAATTCTCGAAACCTAAAAGTTTTCGTGATCAGGCCCAGTTGACAAAGTTGTTCAGCGTGAAATTCCCTATCGATTCATATAATTACTTAATACTTTTGGTCAAATTTTATTTTTTTGATTTTTGGGAAAATGGAAAATGGATTTGGGGTCCCAGAATCGTGAAAAACGGTTTTCATAGGATCTTCTTGAATGTTATATTTTTAGGTAGCTAAAAATGCGTGATATTGAATGACTTAGTCAGTTGACCATGTTTTCTTACAAATTTTCGAAATAAAAAATAAATTGTGTCAGAGCAGCAGACCTGCCAACGTAAAAACGGTTTTTTTGGAATTTCTCAAAAACCATCAACTTTCGGGTGAAGTGTCAGTTGACAAAGTTGTTCAGCATGAAATTTCCCATCGAATGGTGTAAATACTTAGTACTTTTGGAAAGAATTGAATTTTTGAAAATTTAGAAATTTTCCAAGTTTTCAAATTTTTCAAAAATCGAAAAATAAACCATTTTTAGCCAAATTCAATATGACTAGGCAGCTAAAAACCTGCTGAATCCGAATTTCAACATTCCAACAACCCAAATATTTCCAGGCGTGCACCCTGCTTGCCGAAGTGCAACACGTCACCACCATGTGCTGTACGATATTCCGAAACACGTGTGCCACGCATCTCGACCTATAAAAACCCTCACTTTTCTTCCTTTTTTCCTCTTTTCCCCTGTCTTTTTTCCTGTTTCCTCTTCGTTTTTTCCGCATTCCTCGCCGTCCATAATCGTGTATTCTACCGCACAAAGTGTCAAAAAATATTTATTAGTGTGAGAGAAAATTGCCTTTTTTTTACAAAAATGTGTTCTTTTTTACAAAAAATGTGTGTTTTATCAAAATGAAAATGTTTACTGCTTTTTCATCACTGGATAGCTGGTTTGAAGAGCTGATTTCGCAATTTCGGATTCTTTCTGAAAATTGAAATTGTTTTAAGTACAGTAATCCTCAAAAAGTTGGATCGGTTACAGTTTTTCGAAGTTTTATCGAAAACGATCAACTTTCATGATTAGTGACAGTTGACAAAGTTGTTCAGCGTAAAATTCTCTATCGATTCATATAATTACTTGGTACTTCTTGTTGAATTTGATTTTTTTGATTTTTGGAAAAATGGAAATTGGATTTTGGGTCCCAGAATCCAAAAAAATGGTTTTCATAGGAAAATTTTGAAATAATTTTTTTGGATAGCTCAGCATTTAAAACGTCCATGAGCCAATTTGTAGACCTCTTTTTCTTATGAAACTTGTGAAAAAAATCAAAGTTGCGCACACAGTTTTGTAGTTTGTAGTCTGAGAGAAATAGGTGGGTATTAATTGAAATTCTCGAAACATAGAAGTTTTCGTGATTAGGTTCAGTTGACAAAGTTAATCAGCGTAAAATTCCCTATCGATTCATATAATTACATGCAACTTTTGATCAACTTTTACTTTTTCGGAAATCTCCAAAATGGAAAATGGTTTTGGATCCAAATTTCGGGAAAAATGGTTTTCATGAGAAAATTTTGAAATAAATTTTTTTTAAATAGCTCAAAATCTAAAAAATCCAGTAAACTATCCAGTTGACCTTTTTTCTGATAAACTTCTGTGATAAAAATCGAATCTTTCAGTTTTTTGAAGATTTCGCAAAAAAGTTTGGATTTTCCAGGTTGTTGGGTGTTGCTAAAGTTTCTCAGCATAAAATTCGTGATCTATTAAACCATTAATGTCATTTTTCAAAACGTTTTTCTAAAATCTCCACTTTACCAAAAAAAACAGAGTGTTTCGATCGTTACGTCAAGGTTATGCCTCTTTTGCCTATATAATAATTATATATGTTCCGCCAATTTCAAGGGCATTAAGCAGCTTCTTTTAGTGGATCGAGTGAACGAAGAAGAAGCGAAAAAAAAGTTTAGAGGTCGTACGAATATGCCATTTCGTGATCCTCTAATTGTTGGTCGGGGCACAGGAAAACCAGTTGTTCGACTTCCTCTCTCTCACCTTCTTCCGCATTTTTTAGTTGTCGAAACGAGGGATTTTCAGTTTTGTAACAATGTGAATTTGCATAGAAATTGATTTTTCAGAGTTGAAGGGAAACGGGAAAAAAGAGGAGAACATTCAATTACAGTAACCGAATATTAGTTTTTTTTGGAATTTCTCGAAAACCATCAACTTTCATGAGTAGTCGCAGTTGACAAAGTTGTTCAGCATAAAATTCCCTATCGATTCATATAATTACTTGGTACTTTTGGTTGAATTTGATTTTTTTGGTTTTTGGGAAAATGGAAAATGGTTTTTGGGTTCCAGAATTGAAAAAAATGGTTTTCATGGGAAATTTTCGAAATAAATTTTTTTGGATAGTTCAGCATTGGAAACCCCCATGAGCCAATTTGTAGACCTCTTTTTCTTATGAAATTTGTGAAAAAAATCAAAGTTGAACAAGCAGTTTTGTAGTTTGTAGTCTGAGAGCATTAGGTCGGAATTAATTGAAATTCTCGAAAACTATGGGGTTTAGGGCGAAGGCGTAGTTGACAAAGTTGATCAGCGTAAAATTCCCTATCGATTCATATGATTACATGCAAATTTTGATCAACTTTTACTTTTTCGGAAATCTCAAAAATGAAAAATGATTTTGGATCCAAATTTCGCGAAAAATGGTTTTCATAGGAAAAATTTGGAATAAATATTTTCAGATAGCTCAAAACGCGTAATGATGAGTGATTAACTCGGTTGACCACTTTTCTGATAAATTTCTGTGATAAAAATAAATACTTGTCAAGTGTGGAAGCGCATTCAGTTTTTTGAAGATTTTTCGAAAACCATAAATTTTCACGATTAGGGTCAGTTGACAAAGTTGATCAGCGTAAAATTCCCTATTGATTCATATAACTACTTGATATTTTTTGTGAAATTTGATTTTTTTGATTTTTGGGAAAAATGGAAAATGGATTTTGGGTCCCAGAATCCAAAAAAATGGTTTTCATGGGATCTTCTTGAATGTTATATTTTTAGGTAGCTAAAAATGTGTAATAATGAATGACCAAATCAGTTGACCAAGTTTCCTTACGAACTTCCGAAATAAAAAATAAAATGTGTCAGTGCAGCAGACCTGCCAATGTGAAAACAGTTTTTTTGGAATTTCTCGAAAACCATCAACTTTTCGGCAAACAGCCAGTTGACAAAGTTGTTGAGCGTAAAATTCCCCATCGATTCACATATTTACTTTGTACTTTTCCAAAAAAACTATGTGAAAACTGACCTGAACAGAACTCGAATACTCATTCAATGGCTGCAAGAAAGCCATATTGACAGCTACAGTAATATGAAGAGAAATGGCTCCAAGGTACATCCAGAAGGGTCCAAGGACACTGATAAAAAAGATTTTATCAATGTCAATCCGGTTGTGTGATTCTTACCTATAAAACTTGCGTTCATTCACAAAATGACTCGGCAACTCGTTCAAATAAGCGGATCTTTTGCCAATAGCCATCAATAAAATGATAGAAACTGCGAGAATATCAGTCATCAGCATCAAAGTCATTGTGATAGTCGTGTGAATCGTTATCAGCATTCTTCTCTTCGTCAGAATCCCCACTGCCGCCATAACGGCTCCTCCGATGTATACAGTGGCCACGGGCACCAGGACCATTCGGAAGACGTCAGAAGACACAAAATAGCCACGTGACTCGAGAATAAAATAGACGGCGAGCTCCAGAAGCATTGTGAGAATTTGAAGAGAAACTGTGAAGAGGGCGGCTCGCGGAGCACCGAACAACTCGAAGCAAGCCGCCGGACGGGACGTCGACGACATTTTTCGCAGTTTTCTGCGGGGTTTTCTCATTTTTTTGGAGATTTTTGGGGGGAAAATCAATAATAGAGTTGGAAAAATAAGAAACGGGGAATAGGGACAAGATTTATGAAGCGACTCTTTTACGGAGGAGAAGGAAGCTATTATTAACGGGCGGGAAATGGGAAAAAGGAAGATGTCAAGAGCAGAAACGGAGCATTATTTGTGAGATTTTTTTGGAATTTTTTAAAGGAAAAAATGGGAATTAGAGAAAAAAGAAAAGGAAAACTGGAACGAAATTCTAGAAAATTCGACATTTTTAAAACTTGATTAACGAAATTTGAAAATTGAAAAAAGTTTTGCTAATTTTTTTTCTAAATTCAAATTTTTTTTAATTCGCATAAAATCTCTAATTTTCTGCAGAAATCTCACAGAAATGAACAGAAATAAATAAACAGAAAAAACAAAAAAGTTCTGGAGAATTGTTTCAAAGTTTGGAGTTTGATTAGAAACTTTCAACTTGTTTCAAGAAAACAAATTTGATGCTAAAAATTTTTTTAAATCAGAGATAAACTGATAAAAACTTGAACAAAACAGTTATTACATCCATGATTTCAATCGATAACCTCTTGTTTCTGGATATTCTTCCGAACGCTGCTTCGCCTGTGTCTCCGTCCGAATGAAATTGTCTCGTTTTGACCATTCCGCGCGCCGATTGACCCAGAAAACCAGAATTTGTTTCGGGATTTTGTTATAAAAAGGCGAATTTTTTGGGAAATTGGGGATGGGAAATAGGATCTGAAAAGCTTTGCTAGCATGTGAGAAAATTATAAAATATGTCTGTTTGTAAAAATTTCAAAATCAAAAAATAAATTTTTTTTTGTAGCCAACATGATGATATAAAACATTTTAAAACTCATTTTTCAATTGAAAATCCTAAAATTTCACTGCAAATTCTTCAAAAACCATGAAATTCCAGTATTTTCAAGTTTACCTTTTCAAATTCCCACCACTTTTTCCCCTATTTGGCCTAGAAATCCATGGCCGCGGCCGAGAAATCACACTTGATTTTCGGAACTTTTTCGAATTTCAACCGGATTTTCCCTAGTTTTTCGCGAATTTCCCTTGAAAAATGGCTTCAAAACGCAAAAAGTTGCGTTTGGAAAATTTGGAAAATGAGGAAAATGTTAGAAAAACAGTTTCCCTCATCGATCCGACCGTTCGGAAGAATGTGAGTGCCAAAAGTTCCTAGGAGACATTGAATTCAGCTATTTTCCAGTGCCATCTAGAATATCGTTGTGGATTTTGCGATCAACAACTTGGAGATGATGCTCAAGAACATGAAGAACACATGAGAAGCCATAAAGTACTGAAAAAACCTGCGAAAATCCTCAAAAATCAAAATTTTCCAGGAAGTCATCACATTCTGCAATGCTTGCTGTATTTTTGTACGCCATGAGGAAAAAGACGAACATTTGGACAAATTTCATAAAAATAGCAGTGAGAAATTGAAAAAAAGCCGGGAAAATTTAAAAATTCAAATTTTCAGCTGCAAAAGTCACTTTCGGCCTGTCGTCAAAGCTGATCGAAGTGAAGATTCCACTGGCAAAGTGTTTTTCCAATTTTTGGGGTGTTCTGGCGACGGATTCGGATTGTGAGTTGAAAAAAACATCAGAATTTGGGGAAAAAAATAATTTTCAGCTTTCCACACCGCCTATCGCCGTCAACTTCGACTTACACTGGATCGACACCGAAACGGGCGGTATTTGGGGATGTTTCGGTTTTTCGACTCGATGCCAGCGTGGAATTGTCCGATTTGTATGGAAAATCCACAGATTATGTTCAAAGTGAGCACTTTAGTGGAAATTTATTGCGAAAATTTGTAAAATTCAATAAAATTCCTAAATTTTCCAGGAAACCATCACTCTTCGAGCCCATGTCCTCAACCATTTCGAACAATTCCACCGTCCGCAAATCGAAGAAATGGTTCCAGGCTTCTTGGATTTCGAGTGGCACCAACTCGCCGAAGAAACCGATTTCGACGTGAAGGCGTTGATGTCGGTGGCGAATCATCGGCTGAAGATCAAGGAACGTGGATTCCGCACGTTTTACACGTTTAATCTGTCGAGACTGACGAATGGAGCGCATTTTGAAGCGGAACTGATAAGGAGGATGGGGATCACGGAGGAGAATGTGAGATTCTGTCTGGTTTGCTGTTGTTTGGTGCCGGAGGAGCAGTTGAGGAACCATTTTCAACGAACAAGTCATAGACATTTCAAGGCGTGAGTTATTTTTTTCATTAAAGCAGAATCCTGAAAT
The DNA here is from genome assembly GCA_900536315.3 of Caenorhabditis becei. Taxonomy (NCBI): domain Eukaryota; kingdom Metazoa; phylum Nematoda; class Chromadorea; order Rhabditida; family Rhabditidae; genus Caenorhabditis; species Caenorhabditis becei. Next base: position 188,594 of record LR539436.1, on the reverse strand, counting down.
ATCTAGGTCAACACGTGGAAAATCAAGGTCATTTCCTAAGGAATATAGGTCAACACGTAAAAAATGTAGGTCATTACGTGAAAAATCTAGGTCAATACGTAAAAAATCTAGGTCAACTTCACGTGAAAAATCTAGGTCAACGCGTAAAAATCTAGGTCAGCACGTAAAAAATCTAGGTCAACACATAAAAAATCTAGGTCATCACGTAAAAAATCTAGATCAACACGTAAAAAATCTAGATCAACACGTAAAAAATCTAGGTCAACACGTTTAAAAAATTCAATTTTTCACGTTTTTTTTCGAATTTTCAGAGTCGCCAACGGCACAGCATTCATCCATATCGATAAGGATGATCTGGACAAAAAGCTCAAACTCCAAGACGAAAACCACGAAGAGCCGAGCGAAGTGCAATTCCGATTCCCGGAAGACCTGTTCGAGTACACGACAATCTACAAAAACGTGCGAACCGACGTGTTCAAATGGCGTTGTTTCCTGTGTCCACGTACTCGTGCCCACGTGTTCACCACTCCAGTCATCATGAGAATGTACGCCCTACGGCACATTGACCAACATCACAAGTTCCTGTTTACGGAAGAGTTTTTGGGTTATGAATGGGCGAATTTGAAGCAGGAAATGAGGGCGGATTGCGATTTGAGGAAGTTTACGCCAATGGAGTATACTGTTAAAGGAGAGGACACTTTTGATAAAAGGTAGGGATTTTTAAAAATTAAAAAAAAATTCCAAAAAAAAAATTTTTTTTTAATTCTCAATTTCCATATTTTCAAAAAATCCCATTTTCAGTGATCCCAACGACTACACACTCCCTCAACAGTACTATTTTCTGCCGAAACACTCCGTCGAGGACACTTTGATTTGCGGCTTTTGTTATCGATCTCTGGAACGAAAGGACTTTTTGAGACACGTGGCGGCGCATGGATTTGAGAATGATTCGACGTAAGAAACTTCTGAATATCTAAAAATCTTTTTTTAAATTCCAGAACACTCTACAAACTCAAAAAAGTGGTCCAAACCGAAGATTTGATGGGTCAAGCCCGCTACAATGCCCCGGAACTCGATGATGAGCCGCATAATGTGTTATCGATTGAGGGAAAACGGCTGAAATCGAAGATTGAGATGATAAACGAGAGATGCGCCAGCAGCCAGGGATACTCTTCGAATTCCACGCCAATCGGGACGCCTCGACGTCGAAATGCCGCTTTGGAAGCGCGGAAAACGGTTGCGGAGGCGTCGAGAGTGCTTCAGGAGAACCTGCGGAATCTGAATTCCACGTGGGACGAGTTGTCATCGTCGTCTTCAGATGAGAGTGATTCAGAAGACGAACGATTCGAGAAGACTATGAAGAAGCAGGCAAAGTTGAATAGTCCGGAAGAGAAGCCAAAGTTTTCGAAGATGAATCCCGGAGAGATTCGGAAAATGATAGAGGAAGCGGCGAAGAGGAAGGGTGTCAAGTTGAAGACGTTGGATTCTGAATCTTCATCGGATTCTGGAGATTCGGAGGATTCTGAAGGTCACGTGGATTCAGAAAGGAAAAAGAAGTGGGAATCGATGAAGTTGACGGATATCAAAGAAGCGATTCGAAACGAAGCGAAGCGGAAAAAGATTATGATTAGGGATTCGAGTAGTGATAGTGATAGTGATTAGGGTTGTTAGTAACATTTTGTTATCTAATCAGTAATGATAGTGATAAGATTTTTCAAAAAAAATTTTTTTCCATTTTTTAACATTTTCTAATTTTTCAAAAAGTGATTAGGGTCGTCAGTAACATTTTGGTTTTTTTCCTAACCAGTAGTGATAGTGATAAGGTTTTTCAAAAAAATTAAAAAAAAATTTTTTCCAATATTTAACTTTTTCTATTTTTTTCTCAAAAATTCTCGAACTCGATTCACTTATCTTTATCATTTTTAAAATGTTGTCAATTTTTCTCCGGTGTCAATTTTTTTTTATTTTTGAATTTTTTTAATAAAAAAATTTTTTTTTTTAGATTTCACTTTTTCAAATTTTCCCAAGACCTGTCGTTACGATCAGGCTAATTTTCTCGATTTTTATTGATTTTCCCTCTTTAAATTTTTATCACTTCTTATCAGATGTCCTCGCCAACCGAATGGTCGAATCTGCCGCCGGAACTTCAAGAAATGGTTGTGGAGCGGTGTGATTATCTCACTAGGTAAGTGCGCTCCACCGAACAAGTTCAATAGAGCGCACTTGCATTGTCATTTTCCAGAACCTCCCTTCGCTCCACCACTTTTTCGCTGAACCTGCTCTCCAACTCTGCGAAGCTGTTCATTCCGTCGATCCGGATCAAAGAACGATCTTACGGAATCCACGTGGACTACACGTTTCGCATATGGAAGGATATTTCGTTAAAGTACGAAAAGGATCCGTTTGCAGACAAGACGCGAATCCGAAGATCCGGAAAGGAAGATGACGTGGTCGAGGGGGCGGAGCCTGCTGACGTGGCATTGGAGTTGTTGCGAAACGTGGCGGTGCGGAAGAATGTGACAATCGGATATTTTCTGATTGAAACTATAGAGAATTCGGATTTCAATTTGGCGCCGAAAACACGGAAAATTCTGGAAGACGCTGGAATTCCACTGAAAATCCACTATTTGCACTGGAATCGACTCGGTGGAAGCCAGGAATTGTTGGATTCTATTCTGGAGAATTGTCAGCCCGCCCATATCAAAGAGCTGAAAATCTATGGTCCGGCTAAGGAACAACCACTGGATTTGTTCCAGAAACATCGTGTTATTCTGGGAAAATTGGAGAGATTCGAGGTGCTTGGATCAGAGTTGCTGGCGATGGATAGTGATGTTTTGGGATTGGCGAAAATCAAGCAAATGCACTTGAAATCGAAGGAATTCACGGGGAAGATGGTCGAGAAGATTCTGGAGAAATTTGTGGAGGAAGGAGTCAGGGAATCGTTTTTTATGATCAAGAATACCGAGGAGAGTCAGTTGGTGATGGAGAATATTCCCAGGGATTTCGAGAAAATTGATAGTATTTCGAGGTAATTTTTCTTCTAATTTTCTCTAATTTTTTACACTTATTTCCAAGTTTTCCCCCAAAAAAACCAAGGAAAACTCCAAAAAATAGGCTAAAAAAAATCGAAAAATTTAGATTGCGCCAGGGCGCACTGCTGACGCGCTTCTTGTGTCCTGGCGCGTTTCGCGATTTTCTTCAAATTCTTTGGATTTTGGCGAATTTTTAAGGAATTCTGGGTTTTTGAAAATAAATTTTGCAAATTTTGCAGTTTCTTGGGAAAATTGAGAGAATTTCCCATTCTTTGAGCTATTTTTCATTGAAAAATGTGAAAAACAGGCTAAATTTTGGTGAAATCTCAATTTTTCAAAAATTTTCACCGGAATAACTGATTCAGCGACTGAAAATTGCGAATTGTACAGATTTTTGACAAAAAAGCACAAAAAAGAATTTTCAATTGCAAAATCTCAGAAAAAATTGAATTTCCATTCCAGAACCGTCAACACCTTCTCAAAACTCATCGCCGATGGCCAGAAACGTGTCATTCTCAAAACCGGCCCATTCGGAGTTTTCGCCGAGATCCACTCTTCCGAATCGGCCGCGACCTGCGCGGAATTCCGTGAAAAGTGTCTGAAACGGTCGGATTGTTGCTGTCAGGAGACGAGATTCTGGCCCGGAGACGACGGGTCCGATTATGGTGATTACGAGGATAGTGTCGAGATGGATGACAGTTTCGACTACGGATACGATCATTTCGAGGGGAATGGCGGATGGAGTGAGGACGATTTCGGGGAGGATTCTGATTCCGAGGATAGATATCAGGAAGCTGATCATAGTTTCTGATAAAATAGTGATAAGAAAATGTTAAAATCAATTGATAGCTTTATTTAGTCATTTATGATTTATCACAGTAGTTTTTAGAATTGAACTTGTTTCTCTCGTTTTTTTTGTTAATTAACCCTTGATTTTTCTATTGTCTACCAAATAGTACACAATCAAACATTATTATTCAACCCCCCGGTCTTCTTCTCCCTTATCAATTCAATCACCGCCTTATCAACCTTATCACCCAATCTCAGTGTCTTTTCGAATTGTCCCAACATTTTCTGAGTGAATCCCTTCACCGCCAGGGCAGAAGACTCTTCTCTCGAGATGGAATCTCCGAAATGAGTGAAATGGGCCGAGGTTTTTTCGGCGATCGAGGCCAGGAGCCATGGGAAGTAGAGGTTGGTGGCCATGTTGGTGCGCAGGGTGAAACAGTCACCTTCGAATGAATCTGCAACTGCGCTCCAGTGAAAAATAGAAAAAAAAATGGAAAAACTTTTTTCAACGTAAAAATTACCTAAATTTTCACGTGAATATGACCTAGATTTTTCACGTGTCGACCTAGATTTTTCACGTGATGACCTAGATTTTTCACGTGATGACCTAGATTTTTCACGTGATGACCTAGATTTTTTACGTGATGACCTAGATTTTTTACGTGATGACCTAGATTTTAACACTTACCACTTTCATTCGAGAAATACACCAAATGCGACGGATTCACCGAATAGAACTCCTTCCACACATCCGAATCACTTGCTTCTTGAAAGTTCTCAATCTTTGACTTTTTCGCTTCGAGACCCACAATCTCCAGAAATTGGCTTTTAGCCGGGGAATCCGCTCCGAAAACCAGGAAAACCGGTGGGATTTCGGAAAGTTCCGAATTGTGAGATTCTGGGATTCTGGAGATTTCCGATGGACTCCAAGAACTCGAATTCAAAAGTTTTTGATTGGAAAATACGGATTTGTCTTTAGAATTGTAGTCGTTGGTGTTGGAAATGTTGAAGACGTCGGCTGGTGGATCGGATTTTGCCAGTTTAGAAATGACCAGAATTCCGTTGACAGCGTCGGAATACGAGAGAATGTTCACGGAATCGTCTGGAAAATATGATATTTATAAAATTTTTAAATTTCCAAATTCCCGCCAATTTTGGGTCTCGCAGCGAAAAATTCAATTTTTTTCAAATTTTCATGATATTAACGGCTTTTTTCGCAATTTTAGTAAGGCAATCCAAGAAAAAACATGAAATTTCATGCGGAAAAATGATTTTTGGAATTTTCCCGCGAATTGTCGTAAGGTATGGCGCAAAGCCCGCAAACAGAATTTTTGCGGACTTTGAAGCTACAGTAATCCGGAAATTGCCAATTTTCAGAGGAAAATGACGAAAATGGATCTTTCCGAAGGAAAAAACAATGAGAATTCAAAGAAAAATTTTAAAAATAAATAAATTTTCGGAAAATTCAGAAAAATAGGGAAAACAATTTTTGAAAAAAAAATTTTTTTTGTCATTTTTTAGAACGTATTTTCAAAAATTCAGCTTATCGCTGCGAGACCCATTTTGGAATTTCAAAAGAAATGTAATTTTTTCACTTTTTTTTTGAATTTTTTTTTGGAAATGTCAACCCTACCTTTCCCAACCGTCTCCAACTTCTCCTCCAAATCCTTCTTCGACAACACCAAAATCTTTGGCACCCTGCCAATAGCAATCGGAATACGGTAGCTGACCGCATACGAATGGACCATTGCCTCGACGGACATTTGCGCGGCGCCAACGAACGAAACAGGGGTCAGCGGTTGGGTCTCGTCACGAAGAGTCGAAGTACCGTATACCTCCTCTCCACTGATAAGGATCAGTGATGGAGGGGAAGAGGAGGTTCTGATAGCGTCCAGAACAGAGGTGATTCCCTGGAAAGTTTTGAAATGCAAGTGTGCTCCACTGATAACTCACCAGAATCAGTGTTCCCGCAGCTGCCAGAGGACCCTTTTGGACCACTGAAGTCGTCAGGGAAACATCATAAACCACCGAGATCTTCTTATCATTGATAAGGTTCCGGATGCCCTCTTCATCAGTTGATGCCATATTGATAAGGGTTAGGTTGGGGTTGCTCAAGTTGGAAATCTGAAATCACTGATTGTTTATCACCTTATCACTAGAGCCTGAACCTTATTATCACTTCCTCCATTATGCAGGAAAATCACAGATTCTTCAGATTCCAGGAGCCCGTGAGCGAGTTGATTGCTGAATTCCGAGACTCCTCCAGTGATAAGAACGGGCATTTTGGGGAGGTGATAAGTAGTGATAAGCTGAAAAAAGATAAGACGAAAGATGGAAAACAGAAAATGGAGAAAAATAAAAATTTAAAAAAACGAAAAAAAAGGGAATCAAGAAGAAAATTGAGAATTTAGAAAAAAATCAGAAAAAAATTGAAAAATTGATGAATTGATAAATGGAACATTATCAGTGATAAATTTTCACAAAATTTGAGAAAAAAGTATAATAAAATTAAATTGGAAAAAAAAATTTTTTTTTTGAATTTTCAAAAATTCAAATTTTGTTTTTTCCAAATTTTGGCCAATTTGGAAGAATTATAAGGAGTGATAAAGTTATAAAAAATTATACTAGAATTTTTTTAGGACAAAAATGTTGCGAAATGAAATCGAAAAACTGTATCGAATAAATAGAAATCGGGCTGTGGAAAGGCAGAGAACGAGGGAGAAAAAGATGAATGTACAATTGCGGTCAAGGGCGATTCGCCGGAGAGAGATAACAGATCCGGGACAGTGATAACGAAAGTGCGCTCTGATGAGAATGGGTTCGGTGGAGCGCATTTGCAAAAAAACTTCATTAAAAAAAAGTAAATATTAGATTCAGTTCTTCTCCAGAAATGTTGTAGTTGATTTTATGTAAATTTGCTTCACTTGACCTATTTTTCAATAAGTGATTGCTGAAAACAATAATCTTTATCAGTTTATCACTTCTTATCACAAACCATATTTCGAAGCTTGATGCTCAATATAAGCAGCGACCGCTGCAAAAATCATTGTCACAATTGAACCTGGATAACTGTAATTTTGCCAAAAATGCAAACGCGCCCTACCGAAAAAACTAAAGTAGTGAAGCGGAACAATGATTTGAGGGAAGTGAACATGATGGCCGGTCCAGATGTAGAAACCCGAAATAATCAGCACAAGGACCGAGAGGAACTGCAAAATTTGGGGGATTCTCATTGGAGCGCACTTGCTTCTCTCACCGAACACCAAAAAGTCATGACACACGTTCTGATGTTGGGGGTCCTCCAGAAGAAGAACATTGCCACGTGGCAGACACACATCAAGTCAGCAATGACGTTCAGCCCGCCGACGACACGATTCTGATCGGGAACATCGCCTTCGGAAGAGAAAATAAGGATGGTTTCGATGGTGAGAGGAATCAGAAAACACGTGGCAGTCAGGTGGGATACGGTTTTGAAGTGCATCGAGCAGAGACGTGGCTTCTGGAAAAGTTGGCTTTGTTCGGACAGTTTTTTGAGAATTTCTCGAAACCTAGAAGTTTTTGTGATCAGGTCCAGTTGACAAAGTTGATCAGCATAAAATTCCCTATCGATTCATATAATTACTTGGTACTTTTGGTTGAATTTGATTTTTTTGGTTTTTGGGGAAATGGAAAATGGATTTTGGGTTCCAGAATCGTGAAAAATGAATTTCATGGGAAAATTTTGGAATAAATTTTTTTGGATAGCTCAGCATTGAAAACCTTTCTGAGCCAATTTGTAAGCCTTTTTTTCTTATGAAACTTGCAAAAAAAATCAAAGTTGCACAAACAGTTTTGTAGTTTGTAGTCTGTGAGAAATCCGGTGGATTTATTGGAAATTCTCGAAACTTAGAAGTTTTCGTGATCAGGTCCAGTTGACAAAGTTGATCAGCGTGAAATTCCCTATCGATTCATATAATTACATGCAACTTTTGATCAACTTTTACTTTTTCGGAAATCTCAAAAATGGAAAATGGATTTTGGGTTCCGGAATCCAAAAAATGGTTTTCATAGGATCTTCTTGAATGTTATATTTTTAGGTAGCTGAAAATACGTAATATCGAAAGACCCAGTCAGTTGACCATGTTTCCTTACAAATTCTCGAAGTAAAAAATAAAATGTGTCAGCGCAGCAGACCTGCCAAGCTAAAAACAGTTTTTCTAGAATTTCTCAAAAACGTGTGACTTTCATGATGAGTGACAGTTGAAAAAGTTGTTCAGCATAAAATTTTGCGTCGATTCATATAATTACTTGGTACTTTTGGAGAAATTTTAATTTTTTTTCAATTTCCTCAAATGTTCACTTCTTCCAACCGTACCTCATAACTAATCTTCAACGGACTTATCCCCTTCACCGTTTTTCCCTCTTCAGCACTCTGCGTCTTATCCATCGTTTGCTCACTCTCATCACTCACAAAATCCACCGAAAAAGTGTCGGTCATTGTGGTTTTCACTGAAAAATGCAAATGCGCTCCATTGAGAAGTCCAGGGGTCACCTCCAGTGGCAAACGGACGGTCGTCATGGGAATAAGAGATGCTGGACATTTTCGGAGAAGGACTGATTGGTCTTTGCAGTGATAAGGTGATACATTGATAACATAGCTCCACGTTTTGATAACATTTTTTCACGTCAAAAATTTGCGAATTTTTTTTTTTTTAAATTAAAAAAATGTTTTTTTCAAACTATGTCAAGATTGATATTGAAATGCTCCTTATCACCTCTAAAACCCAAAAATCCTTATCAAAATCTTATCAAAACCACTAGAACTTCGCTTTTCCCAAAATATCGAATTTTTTGGCGTTTTTTTCAGATTTCAAAAAAAAATTTCACGAGTTTTGTGTAACTGCGAAAACGATTCTGACACTTTCATCTACCCAAAAAAAAATATTTCAAAGCTGAAAAAGTTAATTTCCGTTCAATTAGTATGTAGCCATGTCTACCAACTTCTCATTTCCCAAAACCCCACAAAAACCTTGTTCATTTCCCCCTGTTTTCCCGTTTCTTTTCAAAATGTTTTCGCATCTGCCCAGCTCATTTCCTCAACAAAAAAGCGCTCTTCCTTCGCCTCTTCTACATAAATCTTTTCAAGCATGAAGCACAAAAAAGACGAAGAAGAAGAGCTCCGAGAGGCAAAGCTCTTCGAAGAAAAAGAAAAACTCGCGCGGCACATACATACACACACACAAAAAGAGCAAGAATAACTCATTCAAAACGAGTCCGTCTCTCTGCGTCTCTTCACTCTCTCTCGTTGCTCAGCGCGGAGCCCGTGGGGAGAGCTCTGCAAGAAAAAGAAGAAGCCGTCACGCGCGCCCATCGATTCGTCCCTGCGGGCGGCCCCCATTCTCATCGTGCTTCGCGCCGCCCCGAGACACACTCTCACATCATCCAGCCAGCCAGCACATTTTCGAGAATTTTATTTTCCTCCCCCCCCCTCTCCTCGCTTTTCCCCTTGTTTTCCGCTTTTCCCAGCAGCCGTTTCCTTTCTTTTTTTGCGCCGCGCATTCAGTATTCTCAAAGGAGGAATCCTGATTAGTGATTAGAGAACGGCGCTAATTGCAAATGCGCTCTATTGGACTGGGGGAATGAGAGTACGATAGAGCGAACTTAACTCCTGTACTTATGGTACGGTAGAGCGCAAAAAACGGTTAGTTATGAAATCTCATGTTTGGGTCTCGAAGCGAAATCATTTTTGAGTGATTTTCGGTTACTGTAGCTTTAAAATCTGTGTTGCGGACTTTACACAACATCTCACGACAATTGCGCGAATAGCGCGGGAAAATTGAATTTTAAATCCGAAATTCCAGACGAATCTGAATTGCAAATGCGCTCTTCTGCACTCGGTTTTTGATTGCTCAAAAACCAAAATCCTAAGCACCCTAGAGTACGGTAGAGCGCACTTGTCTCTCGGACAAAAAATTGTCCCGTTTCCCTCCCCTCCAACACACATTTTTCCTCAATTTTATTTTCCATCCATTTTGTCGCTCCATCTATTTCGTGCACAGCGGGAAGGGGACACATTGCCTTTTTTGACGCTTTTTTTTGCGGCGGCGAATGACGGATGAATTCTGGATATGACATTGACAAAGAATGCATTTTGGGCATTTTTTTGGGGAAAAAAATGAAAAAATATTCCGGAAAGCCGGATTTTCTCGCTTTTACCATTGCGCGGGTTCGATCCAGCGACCTGTCCCCTGGCGCCCACGCCTTTTCCCGGCTGCGCCACCCAGTGCAACCTAACTGATGCCTCCAAGTGTTGTAATGAGCTGAGGCCCCGGGCCTTTTAGCGGGTCGACAGGGAGTGGGCGCTACAGTAATCTAGGTGACGAAATAAATTTTCGGGTAATAATTTGTTTTTCTTTTGCCTCTCATGGCCAATGGCCAGCCACGCCCCGCACATTCTCGTGCCTAATCACACCTTACCCGTTTTCTGCGTCTCTCCATTCGCCACACTCTCTCTCAATCTTCAGGCTCTTCACCCCCTCAATCTTCGCTCCTTCTCTCGGAAAAATGGCGGGCTTTCTGATGAAACAAATGGTGGGAAACCAGTTGAACGAGGTGACTGGCGGCCTCGGACTCAACAAGGAAGGAGACGGCGAGAAGACGGAAACTGGCGAGGATCCGGAGGTGGTGGCTGCTCGGCTGGAGCAGGAGGAGCGTCGGAAGGAGAAACATCGTAAGATGGAGCAGGAGAGGGAGAAGATGCGACAGGGCATTCGTGATAAGTACGCGATTAAGAAGAAGGAGGAGGGCGTCGCGATGGACTTTACCGAGGGACGCATTGGAGGTAAGCGAGTGCGCGGTGGGGCGAAACTAAATGGAAAACCTGCAAATTAAGCGAAGAAAAAACTTGGAAAACTGTTTGAAATTGCATTTTTTTAGCCTTAATTCGCTAAAATCTGCCAAATTAGCTAGTTTTGGCTTACTGTAGCTTCAAAGTCTGCAAACATTTGTGTTGCGGACTTTACGCCATATCTTACGAAAATTTGCGGGAAAACAACTTGAAATTTGAAATTTTCACTTTTCAAGTTGTGAATCCAAATGTAGGTAGGGAATATTTTACAGTAATCAAAAAAAAACTTCCACAAAAATTTAACGAAAAAACGAAATTCGATACTTTTTTTCCGAAAAGAAATGGGTTAGCAAACAAAATGATTGCAGGCCCTCGCAAGACCCCCGAGGAAATCGCGGCCGAGATGAACGCCGAAGACGACAGTCTCATCGGACAACTCGGTCTCACGGAGCACGTCGAGAAGGCCAAGACCATGGCGACGGGCGCCTTCGAGACAGTCAAGGGATTCTTGCCGTTCGGAAAGTAATTCCCCCTCCACACAATTTCAACAACAAAAGAAAAGATAAACCCGATAAATATTGCACGCACTTACTCACTTATTTATATGTTCCCATCTCTGTCCGATAGAATGCCAAATTAGTCGCCCTATTGCTGTATAATTTGTCTGAGATCTCTCGTTTTTCACTTCTCTTTTGTCGGTGAGTGAGCCTGGTGAAACGAAAAATGAAACACCCATTTTCCCCTTTTTCTCCATCGACTTTTCCACCTAATTTATTTTTGTGTCTAGTTTCAATGAATAAAAAATTTGTAGCGAAGAAATTGTGTGAATTTGTTATTTTTTGCGGTAAATTAAATTGGGAAAAGCGTCGGAAAGTGCGTCAAGGGATGTGGAAGAGAGAGTGTGCGGAGTGAGGAGTGCGCAGAGAACACGGGAAACGCGCCAGTGGTGGCCAAAGTGGCGCCGCTTGAATTTTTTGACTTTTTTTCGGAAATCTGTGGTTTTTACTTTGGTTTTCGACGTTTTCAACAGTTTTCCGCTATTTTTTCGTCGAATTTTTACAAAATTTCACTTCAGAAATGGGTCTACTCGATGACATCTCCAAATTAACAACTCCCGCCTCTGAATTGCCGGATATTGAAGACGATAACGATGGTAATTTACTTTCCCTCAATTTTTCCTAAATTTCCCCAATTTTCCAGGCTCCTCAACTCTAAAACTGCCGAAAAATCGCGCAAAATCCAACAATAATTTCGATTTCGAGCAGGGAAAGTACGCGGGAAGTGCGGTTTCGAGAAAAGAGCTGTTTGGCGATATTTCGGAGATTAGCGGGCTTCAAGGGAAGGATTCTGGAGATTCTGAGGATTCTGAAGACGGAGAAGATGAAGAAGATGAAGAAGAAGAGGAGGATGACGTGGAAGAGGAAGAACAAACGGGAAACGGAGTGAATATGGATTCCGACGATGAAGAAGAGGATTTTGACGACGAAGGAGAGGAAGAAGACGCTTCGGAGGTGGATTCTGATGGCGAAAACGATGAAATCCCATCAAAACTCAAAATGACGACTCTTTCGCTCAACGACGACTCTGATAAGGCTGATAAGGCGACAAGTGTGCGTCGCCAGCGCCAAGTCTGGGACGATCTGATGTACTCGAACATTCGGATGCATGCTCTTCTGAATTCCGTGAATCAAATGCCACGTGGCGATGCCCGCAAAAATTTGTTGAAGAATTGTGATGAGAAGACCCGCGAGTCACTGATGAATGCGTTGGCGAACATGGCAAAGCTTCGGAATGCGATTCAAGAGGCGTCGGATACGTTCGGAGGATCGGGAAAGAAGGGAGAAGACGAGGATGACGATGAGGAGATCCCCAGTGATGACGACGAAGAGATTCCGAGTGATGAGGATGAGAATATGGATGATGAGGAGGAGGACGACGACGATGAGGGGGCAGAAGACCTCCAGAAGACCTCCGGAACTAGCCTGAAGGCGTTGTCGAAGAATCTGGCGAAACAGGATCAGACGATCGATAAGTTCCGGGCGACAACGATTACGAAATGGTACAATCGGACCAAGTTGTTGAACTCAAAGTCGATGAATAATACGGATTTTTCGGTTTTCGAGAAGGGAAGCATTCTGGGACAGATTACGAAGGTACGTGAAAAATCTAGGTCAACACGTGAAAAATCCAGGTAAATACGTGAAAAATCTAGGTCAACACCTGAAAAAATTTAGAGCATCACGTGAAAAATCTAGGTCATCATGTAAAAAATCTAGGTCATCACGTAAAAAATCTAGGTCATCACGTAAAAAATTTAGAGCATCACGTGAAAAATCTAGGTCATCATGTAAAAAATCTAGGTCATCACTTAAAAAATCTAGGTCATCACGTAAAAAATCTAGGTCATCACGTAAAAAATCTAGGTCATCACGTAAAAAATCTAGGTCATCACGTAAAAAATCTAGGTCAAAACGCGAATTTCACCATTTTTTCACGTAAAATATCAAATTTTCAGGTTCTAAATGACGATGATAAGCTTCTCAAAAAGGTGCGCACCAATCGAACCGGAATGCGTCGCCTCGGAACCTCCGCCTCTGCCGGGGACATTGACAACGAGATCTTCGACGATTCCGACTTCTACCAAGTGCTCCTGAAACAGATGCTCGAGTCCAGAAGTCAGAATCAGAGCCAGGACGGTGCCGACATGACTCGCAGCTACATGGAGCTGCAGAGCATGTTCAGCAACAAGAAGAAGCGAGATGTGAGTCAGTTGTCGTCGAAGGATCGTCGTCTGAAGTACGAACCGATCGCCAAGTTGATCAACTTCTATCCGTCGAAGCCGTCGGTGGTGACGTGGAGCCATGAGTCGCGAAACGAACTCTTCAAATCGCTGTTTTCCTAAATGTTGCCTATTGTTGATTTTCTTATCAATTTTTGTTGTTGTTATTATCACATTTTTGTCTGTTTTTGTTACAATCAAGGAGTAATGGAAAGAAAAATAACAAGAAAATATTGAAAGCAAACAAAAACAGCGATTATCCAGAGAAGGGAGGCCCGTAGAATTTGGATTTTTGGAAATTGAAAAAAAACGACAAGCACCGGGTGGATTTGGGATTCAGATGATTAGAGACGATCACGGAAGACGTAGTTGCACACCTCGCCGTTCATTTTCTTGGAGCAAGACGGCCAGAATATGCAGCTGTCGGGGTCCGAGTAGCAGATGAGGGCCAGTGCGATGAAGAAGATTCCAGAACAGATGTGGCACGGTCTGGAAATCGGGATAATTGAGAAATAGTTATTTTTCAAGGTTTTGTTTGAAAAAAATTGAAAAATTTTGAAAAATACTGGGAAATTTGGGGGTTTTGCAAAATTTCATGGATTTTCACATAATTTTTACATTTGAGCTCAATTTTCTGTCAATTTTCAACATTTTCCCCTATTTTTCACTCGAAATTCACAAAAACTCACCTCCTCTCAAGAAAGAACCCGACGATGTAGAACCACATGAATAGTGCCTGCTCGACGAGAAACATCGGGTGGATCCAGTGTTTTGGTATCAAAAGTACCGGTATCAGCCATTGTAGGCAGTACATTTGTGTCTGAAGAATATGAGAAGAATGAGCAAAATTGTGCAGAAAAGTGGAAAAACGGGGGAAAACGAGGCGGAAAAACGACGCGAAAGTGGCAATTATTTATTCTTGAAGTATTGTGTGCGCTTTGACGTGGCGGTGTTTGCGGAGGGGGCATTTAAGCTGACGACATCTGGAATTTATGCGTTTTCTGGATTTTCCACATGTTTCTTTTTTCAAGAAGCTTTTTCTCATATTTTCACAAAACTTTCCACCAAAAAATACATTCAAAAAACAGAAAAATACCTAAAATTATGTATTTATCCCTCTTCCACCCTTAAAATCCCCAAAAATCGTCTGAAACTCCGAGAAAAAAAACTTAAGAGCATTATAGGTATGATCCCGGCGGTCGAGAGAAGATGTGAGAGAATGAGGGGCGGCCCGATCTTTCCCAACATTCTTAATGAGAATCATCTGGTCGACTCGTTGGAAAACTGCCAAACGCTCGTTGTGAGTGGGTTCTTGATTGGTCTCGCGGGGCGCACAAAAAATGAAACGAGAAAAAATAGAAAATATTCATTAAAAAAAATTACATAAAAAACAAAAAAAAACTAAAAATACAGAAAAAAAATACAGAAAAAACACATAAAAACTGTCTGAAAAATTAAAATTCAGATTTCTAAAAAAAATAGTATGCTGAAATTTAATTTAATTTGTTTTTCTAATATTTCCCAGCCAATTTTCAAAAATTCAAACCGAATTTCTGCTAATTCGATATGATTTTCAATAAATTCGTATCAGGGCCACAGCGGATGTGTAAACACCCTTCGCTGGAACAAGTCCGGAACTCTCCTGGCCTCTGGATCCGACGATCGAACTGTCAAAATCTGGCGTGCTGAACGCCTCCAGACCAGCATCGAAACGGGTCACGAAGGAAACGTGTTCGCCGTCGAGTTTCTTCCCTCATCTGCAGACGGTCAATTGGTGACGGGCGCTGCGGATCGAGCCATCTTTGTGCATGATCTGGAGACGAGTCAAAAAATCAAGTTGGAGGCGGACGGAAGGATCAAAAGGATTTGTACTGTGGAACAGGCACCGTTCTGTTTCTGGGCGGCTTCTGAGAGGGATGGACGGGTTTTGTGAGTTTTCAACTGAAAATGAATATATTTTTTTGAAAAGTGACATTTCAGACAAGTGGACACAAGAACCATGGAACCAGAGCCAGTCGTTCAGTACGGACCGACAAATCCGCACGAGGTTCAGGTCAAGTCGGTGGCTATTTCCGAAGCGAATTCTTATTTGGTAAGGGGGGAAATTTGAATTTTGAATTTTGAAAAAAATTCAAAAATTAGGAGAATAAGAATTCGAAAAATTAAGTAAATCAAAAATAAAATGAAAATTCTGAAAAATTGAAAAACAAAAAAATTTAATTTTTATGGGTCTCGCCACGATTTCAATTGTGAACAGTTTTTCAAAGTGTTATTTTAAAACGACATAAAATAGTGTACAAAATCTTAGAAATAATTAAAAAGCTTGGAAAAAAATTCACAAAAAAATTCTGAAAATTAGAAAAAAATATTTCGATGGGTCTCGCCACGATTTCAGCTGTGAAAATTTTTTTTTGAAAAATTGTTTTAAAAATGCAGAAATTACCGTACTGAATCTAGAAAATAAAATTGAAAACAGGAAAATTGCCGAAAATTGAAAAAAATATTCTGAAAATTAGAAAAAAATATTTCGAAGGGTCTCGCCACGATTTCAGTTATAAAACATTAAAAAATTTTTTTTGAAAAGTTCAGAAATTAATGCGCTAAATCTGAAGATTCGAGGAAAAATGTCAAAAATCAAAAAAAAAATTTCACTTTTCCAATTTTTTGTATAAATTTGGTATTTTTAAAAATTATCTGAAATTTCCAAAAAATGCTGAATTTCCATTTTTATCAACAAAAAACCTATTTTTTTTCCATTTTCCCATCATTTTTTCCAGCTCGCCGTCTGTTACGACGAAACCCCAGTTCGTCTGTTCGATCGTCGGAATTTCGATGAGCCCATTCTCACTTTTGAGCCAGGTAAGTGATTCTCATTGGAGCGCACTTTCCAATTCCTTCATTTTCCAGTCGATACGACTCCTCTAATGTACCATTCAACACACGCTTCCTTCAACAAACTCGGCACCGAACTAGTCGTGAATCAGGGCTGTGGCGGTGGCGTCGTCGTGTTCTCACTGGATTCCGAGAAGGATCCGAGAGTTCTGGAGCGGCTTCAGAATGTGTTGGCGTCCCCCGGAGAGCCGGCCATTGCTTCGGGGTCCCTACCGTATCCGGAGCTCCGCGAGCAGGGATCCACGACGATCCGCGCGAAACAATTCGAGAAAGCCATCGATTTCTACTCCGGAATGATCGAAAAACGCGATCCGGACAGGGCATTCCATAGTATCTGCTACTCGAATCGAGCAACGGCGCTTCTGATGAGAAGACAAAAGGGCGACACGTATGCGTGTATTCGGGATGCAGTCAGGGCTCTCGAGATCCACGGGGGCAACTCGAAGGCGATGTTCCGGTTGTGTAAGGCATTGCAAGTGTTGGAACTCAATGTGCTGGCGAAACAGTGCATTGAGAAGTATAAGGAGGTCTTCCCGAAGGAGGCAGATGCGATTGAACATATTGAGAAACAGGTCGACTTGGTGAGCTATTCAAATCTTGAAAAAGTTGAAAAATTGAAAAATTAAAATTTTCTCAAATAAAATTTACATAAAAATCGTTTATTTTTGTTGAAAAGTCTTCTAAAAAGACAAAGAGAACATTTTGAAAAAATCCAAAAATCCCGAAAAAAAATTATTACTAATTTTTTAATTTTTATTTTTCCAAAAAAAAATTTTTTCAAATTATTTTAAAACTGATATTAATGCGAACTAAAAAATCGCAAAATAAAAATTAAAAAATTTTTGAGTTTTTCCAAACTTTCAAAAAAAAATTGTTTTTTCAATTTTCCCAATTTTTTTATTTTTGAAAAGTTGAAAATTTTTAAAATAAAATTTCCTAGAATTTAATTGTATTAAAATTTCCAATTTTTTTTTGAAATTTTTCCGAAAACACACGGAGAACATTTTGAAAAAATCCCAAAATCCCTAAAAAAAATTATTAAAATAAATGTTTTTTCTAAAAAAAAAGATTTTCAAATTTTCTTAAAACTGTTATCAATACAAACTTGAAAATTGATTCGAAATAAAAAAGTATTTTAATTTAAAAAACATTTTTTTTCCCAAATTTTCAAAAAAAAATGTTTTTTCAATTTTTCAATTTTCTCAATTTTTTTCCCAAATTTTAATTTTTCCAGCTCGGTGGTCCCCGACAAGATGACGACGATGATGAAGATGATGAAGAGAACCCGGCCCGGTGCATTGATTATTATCAGCGATTCACTGGTCCGGTCAACCATCAGACTGATATCAAGGAGGCCAACTTTTTCGGATCAAGAGATCAGTATGTTGGTGAGTTCATTGGCAAATTGTTATCAATCTAACTGGAAAAATACAAAAATCCTAGCAAAAAATAGCAAAAAAATAACAAAATTTCAAAAAAAAAATTTTTGAAAAATATTAAAAAATTCAATTTTTCATTTTTCGTCACAAAATTGTTTAAAATTTTTCAAAAAAATTGGGATTTCTTCTAAAATCCCGAAAATTCCGCTTTTTCCAGTAGCCGGATCTGACTGCGGTCACATGTACATCTGGAACCGTGACACTTCCCGTCTAATGGGCATCTGGCAAGCCGACAACTCCATCCTGAACATTGTCCAACCCCATCCGGACGCCTTTCTCATCGCTTCTTCCGGAATCGACGAAGAGATCCGTCTGTGGCAACCGCTTCTGGAGCGACCCGACGAATACGAGTCGAAGAAGTTGGAGGATCCGTTCGATTTTCTGGAGAAGAAGACGAGGGGCGATATGATGAATGGGATGAGGATGCACGTGATTCGCGATTTCGCACGTCAGAATCCACAATGCTTACAGTCCTGAACAATCTGAATATCCCAAGATTAGCTTTAGAGCACATTTGCATCATCTTCAAATATCTAGCTCTAGCCATGTAGCTGTAAATACCTGTCCGCCCCGTGCACTTTTCCCTGTACATCCCCTACAATCGCTAGTCCCCTTTTCCCCGTTCAGCTGGTCTGCTTCTAGTGGGAAATCAAAATCTACAAATGTTTTGACACATATTTTTAAAAAAGTGTTTTGTCATGATATTTTAATTTTTTTTTGGAAAAAAAGGGAGACAAGTAGATGGATGAAACGGTGAGGAATGTGAAACCCGGATACGACGTGATTTTGTGGCAAAAATTGAAAGTAGAAGGAGAAGGAGGAGGTGAAAATGATAAGAATTGATAAAATGATTGGAGAGGAACAGGAAAAAGCGTTGGTTGAACCCGGGAAAAAGTCTTTGGATTTGTGGGGGGAATGGGGGTGGTTCTGATTGGAGAGGCAGAGGAAAACGGGGAGAATTCTGGGGGAAAATTGGATTTCAAATTTCACGTGAAAAATCTAGGTCAACACGTAAAAAATCTAGGTCAACACTTGAAAAATCCAGATGAATTTCATGTGAGAAATCTAGGTCAATTTTACGTGAAAAATCTAGGTCAACACGTGAAAAATCTAGGTCAAATTCACGTAAAAAATCTAGCTCATTTTCACTTGAAAAACTAGGTCATCACGTGAAAATCTAGAGAAATCTAGGTCATCTTTACGTGTCATTTGTTCTCGAAATTTCAAAATTCCTCCAGAATTTCCCCAATTTCTCTACTCTCTCAAATCAGAACCCATCATCATCGGATGCCTATAAACACGTCGGGAACTCCCTTCGCAGTTCTCTTCGACAGTCTTTCTCGAGCAAATCGACGACGGCGCGTGTGTACAGTGGTTTCAGCTGAAGATCGACGAGTCGGTACTTGAGAGAGCTGAGTCCGTCACGGCTCCATCGCCGCTTCGTTTGACCCATTATTTTGTAGCGGCATCTGAAAGAAAGGGAATTTAAATTTTTTTGAAAATCCATCAAAATCAAATTAGAGCGCACTTACTTATTAACTGGATTCGTTGCTTCTGTGGAGTGCTTGATCATCTTGTACCTGGCGATTTGTGCCGGATACCTCGACACCTTCAGTCCGGCCATACTCGTCCGTGTCGCCAGATCATCGTCTTCTCCGCCCCAGCCCCAGAAGTCGTTCGAGAATCCGTTGATCTTCTGAACGTGTTCCTTCGTTAGAGCACTAATGCCGCCGAAGATTGCAGAGTAGGGAAGTCTGGAAAAGCTCGATTTTAAGATGTAATAAATCATGATCTACTCACTTATAATTGAACTTATCGATCGCCACACTCATATGACGTGGCTGAATCGGACACGTGTACAGATTCCGATCGTCTTCTGGAAGCAGGTCGACGTCGTGGAAGATGAAGCATTGCCACGGGTACAGGCGAGAGGCGATGTCATAGCCAACGTTCATTAGCTGCAAAAAAAACGGGGGAATTAGGGGATAAAAGACAGGAAAAAAAAGTAAAATTCAAATTTTTGAATTATTTTTGGAAAAGTTGAATTTTTTTTTTTTCAGAAATTTTTTTTAATTTTTAAAGTTTTTGAAAATTTATATTTTTTTTATTTGTAAAAAAAATACTTCAATTTTTGAGAATTTTTAAAAAAATTTTTAAATTTTTGGAAAGTTTGTATTTTTTTTTAATTTTTCAGAATTAAAAAAATTTTTTATTTCATATTTGGAAAATTTGTATTTTACTGAAAAAAATTTTTTTTTTAATTTTTCAGAAAAAAAATTTATGTTTATTTTTTTCAATTTATTTTTTTTCAATTTTCGAAATTAAACTAATTAAAATATCAAATTTGTTTATTTATTTTTGTAAAAGCGCAAAAATATTGATTTCACTAAAAATCCTAAAAATAAATAAACACATTCCTCCCCGCTTCAAAATAAACACTCTCACCTTCCCCCGATTGAACGTCTGATTGGCGACCTGCTCAACAACAATAATGGCATAGTCCAACTGTTGTTTGGCCAATAACGAGTGCAAATTGTGCAGCATGATCCGCAGATGTGCTTCCCGATCCCTGTACGGCACGATGATGGCGACTCGGTGACGGGCGACACAGTCACGTGGCATTCCGTGACCTCCTGACCTCGTTTCCGGGTACATTTTTTCGAGAGATGCGAAGTCGGGCTCGTCGAGGTAGACACGGATTGGGCCGACGAGGTGTGGAGGGGTTTGGTTGCAGAACGGACGGGATTCGTCGTCGAGAAGGAGACGGACGTCTGGAAAAAAGAAAAATTTGACTTCATCTCGAATTTCCATCAAATTACTGAAAAACAGAACGAAAATTACCGAATTTGCAACATTTTTGGAGAAAATCAGGGATTCTTTAAAATTTGGAATTTTCAAAAATGCACGAGTGATGCAATTTTAAATTTTTCATTCGAATTTTAGAAATAAGTTTTAAAAAAATTGATTGGTTTTTAAAAAATTTTTCTGAAATTTTCAGAAATTTTTTGGCAATTTTTTTTAGAAAATTTGGGAAAATCAGGAATTTTTTAAATTTGGAATTTTTTAAAATAAAAAACCAGTGATGCATTTTTAATTTCTCTAATTGTTTTTTTTTTGAATTTTAAAAATCCTTTGAAAAAATGTTTTTTTTTTTAATTTTTCAAAATTCCGGAAAATTTCGAAGAAAAGAATATTTTTTAAAAAAAATTCTCACTCTTAACAATTTTCAGCAAAATACATTCAAAATGTATTATTTTTTAGTAAAATTTTGAAAAAAAAAATTTTTTTCAAATGTTCAAATTTTTGATTTTCTTTTTCAAAATTTCCATTCTTCACAAACCTTCCAAAAACGAGGTCTGATTCGTTTCCAGCGACATCGACGTTGAGTTCAACACATCGGAAATGTCGTCCATCGTACTCGCCGTGTTCCCCAGAACCGCTTCCATCGCATCGACATCAGCTATCAGTGTTGATGAGCCGATTGTGAAGTTCTCGTAGAATGAGGGCATCTGGAAAATGGTGGGAATTTGAAATTTTGAGAAAAGTTTAAATTTTGAAAAAGATGAGGGTTTTTTTGGAAATAGCATTTTTGAAAATTTAATTTGATTTTCAGAAAACATTGAAATTTTTTTTTTAATTATTCAATGAAAATTTTTTTTTTTAATTTGGAATACAATGTCACATTTTTGCTTTCGAAAAACAGTAAATTATTTTAAGAATGAAAAAAAAGATAGGGAAATTTCGAATTTGAAAAATCTTTTTTTTTAATTTTTGGTTTTTTACAAAAAAAATTTGAATTTTCAAAAAATTTTCAAATTTTTTTCGAATTTTTTTTGAAATTTTTGGGAAATAATATTTCAAAATTTCAATTTGATTTTTACAAAAATTTTGAAAAAAAAGAAATTTTTATAAATTTGATTTTTTAAAATTTTGAGAAAAAAAGTTAAATTCAAACAGATTTCTCGTAAAATCCGAAACATTTTCAGAAATTTTAGATTTGAAGAATTTGAATTTTGAACATTTTTTTTGAAAATAAAAATTTTCAATTTTTCCTAAAATTTTCTTGTTTTGTTTTCTTCCTTGAACAAGCTCGTTTATTTTTTGATAAAAAACTGCAATTTCCTAAAAATTCCTAAAAGTGCCTTATCCACTCAATCTTTTCCGGGATGAACAAGACAAAATATCTCTATTTTTCCTAGATTTCCTTCCGATACCGATCGAAACAATCTCAAATTTCCATCAATCCACCGATTCAATTCCTCCAAAAATCCCACCTTATAGATCATGAGATGAACGAGAAAAACGACGGCGCACAGTGAGAGGAGGGTCTTGAGCCTGGCGAGTGCCAAGTGCCGAAAAGCCATCGATCATGAGTGGAAAACCGAAACCTGAATGAGATCACGTGGTTCTTTGAAGCTTTTACGTGAAGAAGATAAGATTATCTGGGTCATCATTATATTCACGTAAAAATGCATAAGACGATGATTTTCGAACCGCCCGTTCTCTTTTTCTCGATTACTTCTTCTTCTTTTCCCTTTTCACTTTTTGTCTTGTTTATCTGGGTCACGGGAAGTATAGTTACCTTCATGGGTAGAGAGCGATGTTGAGAAGGATTTTATGATGATGGTGGTGGTGGCTGGAATAATTATGATTGGGGGAGGGATTTTAGGGAAAGAGGTGTTTATTTGGAGGAAAAGAGGCGGCCTTTGGGGAGTATAATAAATATCTTGTTTTTGGAAATGATTTCGAGAAATTTTTTTGTTGTTTGGGGAATTTTATTAATTGAAAACTGGAAATTTGGAAAAAAAAATTTTCAAAAATTTTGAGCATGAAAAAAAATTTTTTTTTTTGAAAAATGAGATTTAAAAAATTTCAGAGATTTTCAAATTTGGTCAATTTTTTTTTCGAAAAAGACAAATTTTAGAACAAAAATTTGAGATATTGAAATTTTTGTTTGGGGAATTTTTTTAATCGACAACTGAAAAATAAAATTGAGAAAACTATTTTTTTTAATTTTGAGCTGGAAAAAAATGTTTTTTTTTTCAAAAATGCAGAGAATTTAAAATTGTGCAAATTTTTTTGAAAAAGGGAATTTAGAAAAATGAAGTGAGAAATTTTTTAAAAATTCCCAAAAAATTAGATTTTTTCAAAAATTTCAGAGAATTTCAAATTTGGTCAGGTTTTTTTGAAAAGGGAACATTTTAGATAAAAGATTTGGGAATTTTGAAAACATGGAAATTTAGAATAATGAATTGAAAAATAAATTTTTAAAAATTCAAAAAAATGGGATTTTTAAAAATATTTCAGAGATTTTCAAATTTTGTCGGACTTTTTTTTGAAAACACGGAAATTCAGAAAAATGAGTCATGACTTTAAAAACCGGAAAATTAAATTTTGTTGAAATAAAAAAAATAAATAATTGAGAAATTGGTCATAATAAGGAAGCCGTAAAAAACTGGCTTCCAAAAAAATTTTCGATTTTTTTTTTCAAAAATTCAGACTTTGCAGGTGATTCTGCCGGGAAAAGTCGCAAAGGTCAGGTGTCATATTTCAAAAAGAAGCAAAAATCATGAAAACGATTAAAAAATTGAACAGTAGACTCGAAAAAAGGGGAGAAGAGACGAATTGTTATGTTCAGTTCTTCTCCATTTTCTTCTTCTTGTTCCGTGTGCGAGAGTGTCTTTTTGTGCGGTGTCTCGGTGTCTCTCTTCAGTTCAGAGACAGAGAAAAAGTGTAAAGTGAGGGAGCGAAGCGGCGGCCGAGCGGACGACACCTCGGCCACGCCCCCTTTTCCTCTTCCATTTCGATTCTGTTGCGCAATGTGCTTATTATTCATGTGATTGTGAATCTTTTGTGCGAATCCCGGAATTTTTGAACAACTTTTCATTAAATTTGGAATTTTTTATGAACTTTTTGGTATTGATCTCATTTTTCTTGAATTTTTTTGGAAATTGATGATTTTAAGCTGGATATTTATATTTTTCAGTATTTGGCTATTACTAAATAGTCGAATTTGCCTACAAAATCCCAAAATTAGCCTAATAACCGCCCGTAAACAAGCCTAAACAAATTACCACCCGGCAGATGGGTGTACACAGCTAGATAATTATCTTTTGTTGTGCAAACAATTGGATTAATTTTAGGAAATTGTTGAAACTTTAAAATTGTCAGTTTAGAACATGAATGTTAGAGAAAAACGCGAGAAAATGCTGGAAAAATCGAAAAAATAAAATTAAAAACCCAAAAAAACTGAAATTTCAACTTTCGTGGCGAGACCAAACAGAGCAGATGAGGCATGCGCCTTTAAATCTACCGTAATTTTGCAATTTTGAATTTATTTCCCGAAAACCCATTTTCCTCAAAATTCTCCAAATTTTGGGCGATTTCCTCTGTTTTCCTTGCGAAAATTGTGTAAAATTGCGAAATCTGTCAATTGTATCTAATATTTAGCAGCCAAAAACACAAAATATAGGCAATTTTTTCAAAAAACTACATTTTTGTCATTTTGGCGAAAATCTTGTTTTTTTCTCAGTTTTCTTCTGCTTTTTTTCCAAAAGCTGAGTGAATCTATCCATTTTCAGTATTAAACTGCTTATAAAATGCCGAAAAAGTTCGCAAACGAGAACCCGAAAGTGACGGCGGCGCGAGATCGGAAGGCGACGGCCAAAAAGGATGAAGCCGACCGGAAAGCAAAGGTAAAAAGCAGGAAATTGATATAGTTCCGCAAGTTTTTTAGGCCACCGAGGATGCGAAATGGGTGGATGATGATAAGTTGGCGAATCGGAAGATACAGAGAAAGGTTGGAGGAATTCGGAAAGTTCTCGTTCAAAAATTAACAAATTCCAGGAAGACGACGAGAAAAAGCGCGAGGAGGCGTTGAAACGAAAGGAGGAGAATAGAAAGTTGGCCGAAGAGGAGATGAGTAGTCTTGGAAACAAGAAGCCCGCGGCTGCCGCTGCTCAGAAGGTTACGAGGTATTTAAATGGAGGGAAAAGGGACCGGAAAGAGGCAGAGATGAGGGACAGGGAGAGGGTTTGGCGAAAAATTCCGAAAAAATTGGTTCATATTGGGAATTTGAGCATAAAACGAAACTGCAATTTCAAATTTGAAAAACAAAATTTTAATTCCAAATTTTTGATTTTTAGAAAATCAAAATTCAAAAAAAATTTTATGATTTTGAATTTTGAAAATTAATTAAAAATTGAATTTTTTTCAGATTTTTCAGATTTTGGAAAAAATTTGAATTAAAAGTTAAAAATCCAAATCTCAAATTCTTTTTTTTTTTTTAAATTTATTTTCATTCAAAAATTCAAAAAAATCGCGAATTTTAAATTTTGAAAAATTGTAAAATTCAAAAAAAATTAATTTGGGAAATTCTTGATTTTGAATTATTTTTTAAAAAATTTTATTTAAAATAGAATTTTTCAAAAAATTTTTTGATTCAGTTTTTTTTTTCAATTTTGAATTAGAAAATAAAAAAATTTTCAGAAAAATTCTAAAATTGAGAAAAAAAAATGAAAAATCCCAAAAACTGAAATTTTCCCAAAACCCTGAAATTTATACGATTTCAAAAAATGCAGACCTAATAAAATCCATGAAACATGAGAATTCCCCCAATTTTTCCCTTTCTAGAGCCCATATTCACATCCGCAAGGAGGACGAGGAGCGCATCATGCGAGAGCTCGAGGAGAAACGGAAACAAGACGCTCAGAAGATCGAGGTGGTCGGCGAGATCGAGGAGAACCTCAACAAGCTCGACATCGAACAAGACGGTGCTCGGAATGTCGATGAGGCTCTGAAGGTGTTGGGTGATGAGAAGGCGAATGAGGATGATAAGCATCCGGAGAAACGGATGAGGGCTGCTTATATGGTGGGTCAACGAATTTTGAAAGAAAGAAGGGAATGTTGAAATTTGAAAAAAAAATACATCAAGAAGAAATATATTGAAAAATAAAAATCACCTGATTTGAACTATTTTTTTAAAAATCAAATTGAAAAAATTGACAAAAACACATTTTTTTGAAAAATTTTTTTTCACTTTCTTCCAAATTTCAGAGAATTTAAAATTAATATTTCGAAAAAAAATTTCAAATTTTCCAAAAAAAAACTCTTTTTTCCTTCAACAAGTCTTTTTTGAATTTTCGAAAATCAGTTTTTTTTTTAGCTAAATTTTTTCTAGAAAAGTTTAAAATTTCCAAAAAAATTCATAAACTGGAAATTTACGTTTGAAAAAATTGATTTTTTACTTTTTTCGTACAAAAACCAAAAAAAACATTTCCTTCTGAAATTTTCAAGAATCAGATTTTTTCGCTCAATTTATTCAAAAAAAAAGGGTCAAATTTCCCAACAAAATATTTTTTATTTTTTAAAAATTGATAACTGGGAAATTTGTGTCTCGAAACGATAACAATAAGGTGGTATTTTTTTTAAGTTTTTCCCAATTTCAGCAAATTCAAATTACTATTTTACAGAACAAAAATTTCAAATTTCAAATTTCAAATTTTCCAAAAATCTCATTTTCCCCCTCAATCCCAATCCATTTCCAGGCTTTCGAAGAAAAACGTCTCGCCGAGTTGAAGATCAAGCACCCGACATTCCGTCTTTCGCAACTGAAGCAAGTGCTCAAGAAGGAATGGCAAAAGTCGCCGGAGAACCCGCTGAACGCCCGCATCCTGGCTCTCTCCAAATAAATTTCCGATTTTTCCATAATTTCCCGGGTTTTTCTTCTAGTTTATAATGTAATTTTGTAAAGGGATTTGGTGGTGAAATTCAAATTCAAATTCCCCCAATCCCTATCATTATTTGTACTCCCCGTGGTTATTTATGTTTCCCCCTCCTCCCAAATGAATGATCCCTTATCACCGTTATCACTAACAGTTGCATATGCTTTCCCATCTTCATCTACCTTTCCATTTTCTCTCCTAAAGCCACCGTGTGACCCCGATTTCGCTTCCCGAATCGCGGCGCATTCGACTGATAAGTCGGTGATAACTGACCCACTGATTCTGGCCTTTCGCCGACTTTCCTTTTTGATTCACTATTTTCAAGAAGAAGAAAGTGGGAAATGCTCCGTGTTTTATTGCTTTTTCTAGTGTATTTTGTGGTTTTTATTGGTGAGTGGGGGCAATTTTTCATTTTTTTTTTGAATTTCTGTAAATGCAAATGCGCTCTATCGAAATTTAGCTATTTTTAAATATTTTTAAAGTTTTAGAGCGAAAAATTTGAAATTTTGAGTTATTAGGTATGCAAATGCGCTCTGATGAACTTTAAAAAAATTGAAAATTAAGGAACCTGTACTGAATATAAGCGAATTTTTTGAAATTTTTAAAAGAAATAAGAATTGTAAATGCGCTCTAGCGAAATTTAAAAAAAATTGAAAATTGGAAAAAAATTTTAATTTTCAAAATTTTTGGAAAAAAATTTTCAAAAAAAAAATTAATATTTGGAAATTGGTGTTGCAAATGCGTTCTAGCGAAATTTAACAAAATATAAAAATCTGGAAAAATTCAAATTTTCAGAAATTAAAAAAAAATTCTAGAATTTTTTTTGGAATTTTTTAAAATTTTCAAAAAAAAAAAAATTTTTTTTCTCAAATTTGAATTCAGATTGTGCTTCTGATTCTGATTCTGAATTCCATTTCAAAAATTTCTGATTTCGTAATTTCCCCCAATCCGCGCGAAAAAATTCCCCTAAACTTTCACTTTTCCCCTCTCATCTCTTGCCCTTAATTTCGCTTTCTCCCGAAAGTTTCGCCGAATAGTTTCATGATAAGGGATAGTGATAAGGAAAGGATATCAGTGATCCGAGCAACCGCGCCCCATTCTCAGAATCTCAACAACTTCATGACTTGGAAGTGACAACTCAGCCGTCTTGGGCTCCGACTGGAAGGTTGAATCAGTTCAATGGATTCGCCACGCCGAGGCCTTCGTTGTTACCGCAAAATGCGCAAATGGGTAAGTGCGCTCCAGTGAGAAAGTTTGGAATTCGTGGGGAAACGGAGGGAAATTCGAGATTTTTGAAGCTTGAAACTGTTCGATGAAAAAAAACTCGGAATTTTGAGAGGAACTTGAGAGATTTTCAAAGAGTTTTTCAAAAAAACAGCTGTGAATTCGTTTTCCTATTATTTGAACATCTATGACGAAACATGTCTAGACCACATTTCCAATGTGTACTTTGTGATAAACTCTGTGAAAAAGTCCAATTCAAGTTCAAACCGCCCGATGAACTTTCGCTTTTTGTCGGCATTTATAGAAGGATATGACAAGTTTATTGGTTTCCTCTATGGGGACGAATTGGGTACAATTGGGTGATTAGAATATGAGGATTTTGATTACCTAGAATTGATTATTTGACCATCTGCGTGGAATTGGTGACTTGGTGTTTGCGTACTTGGGGAAGGTACCGTAACCAACAAAAAAAATGTTTTTTTTTGAAATTTGAAATTCTTCAAAATCTGAATTTTTAGCTCAATTTTTTTTAGAAAAATGTCAATTTCCAGAAAAGAATATTTTCAATTAAAAAAAAATTTGATAATTGGGAAATTTGGGTCTCGAAACGAAAAATTGAGTTTCTGGGGAATCGTGAAATTAGAAAAATTGATAACGGGTTTTGCAACGAACAAATTTTTTCGAAAGTGGAATTTTGAAAAAAAAAAACAACAATAAAACTTTTTTTTGAAAATGGCTCTCGCCACGACTGAAAAAAGGGGAAATTCAATGAAAAATTGAAAAGTTTTGAAAATGGGTCTCGAAGCGAAAAAAATAAGTTGACATTTGCTAAAATATTGGGAAATATTTATAACAAAATAGATAACGGGTCTCGCAACGAACCCAATTTCAAAGGGGAATTTTTTTAAAAAATAGGCGCCAAAAAAAATTTTTTTTTAATCTTTCTGAAACTGGGTCTCGACACGATTGGAAAAAGAAGAAATTCAATTATTTAACAAAATTGAAAAACTTTGAGAATGGGTCAAAAAGCGGGAAAAATGAGAAATATTGAGAAATGGTTTTTTTTAATTGATAACGGGTCTCGCAGCGAACCTAATTTCAAAGTGGGATTTTGAAAAAAAAAAAAGAATAAAAAATTTTTTTGAAAATGGGTCTCAACAGGAACTAATCTAATATTCATATTTTTTCCCAAATTTCCCATTTTCCAGTGTACGCCTCGGTATGGGCCGCCTGGTCTGCCTGGTCGTTCTGTTCTGACTCCAAACGGATCCGTGTCCGTGCCTGTAACACAGTCCGCGGCTTCCGATGCCTCGGTCCGAACCAAGAAACCGAATCATGCGATCCATCGACATCTCCGATTCTCGGTCGACCACCACGTCCGAATACAGTAATCAGTGATTACGATACGGTAGATCCGTGGCAAGAGGACCGATTCGAAGCGTTGAAACAGTTGTATCCGGATGAATCGATCGATGAGAAGTTGAATAGATTGCCCGAAAACGAGAAGAATCGGATGA
Organism: Caenorhabditis becei; assembly: GCA_900536315.3. Lineage (NCBI taxonomy): Eukaryota > Metazoa > Nematoda > Chromadorea > Rhabditida > Rhabditidae > Caenorhabditis > Caenorhabditis becei. Next base: position 159,373 of record LR539436.1, on the reverse strand, counting down.
GAGCTAGTCTCGAGTTGGCTCCGCCCACTCCGCTGAGCCACACACTTCTGGAGAGACCTTCGAATTCTGGAGACGGAGCTCCTGGAGCCACTCCGGAGAAACTGTTTGGGGCCAGGGCTCTCGGAGCAAAAGCTTTTGCGGTAAAGGCCGCAGAGCAACCGATAAAGTTGCAGGACTTTGAAGATCAGATATTTTCGGATATCAGTGTGACTGATAAGGTTGATAAGAATGATAAGAGTGATAAGAGCCGCGGAGAGGGAACATTCTCGAAGAAGCATCTGAAACCGGCTGAAGTGCCAATGGACATTGAGGAGGTTGAATCGGAAATGGATAAATTGGAAATGGACGGACCAAAGTTTACTGATAAGGAGTTCAAGGAAGATATCTTTGGGAGCATTGAGGATCTGATGGGTCCGGGTCCCACCACGAAAACTACAGTAATCCCGACGACCACGTCAACAACAACTACAAAGGCCCCTACTACTACAACTAAAAGGACCACAACCACTACAACTACCACAATGGCGCCAACCACGACAACTCCACGTCGCCCGCCGACACGTGTCACTCCACGTCTTCTAACTGTCGCTCCAGAAGACACTGTCGAGTTGGTGACGCCGAGTATGAAAAAGACACCAGAAGTCATCAACTTTTTCGAGGATGAAATGGTTGAGGAGGTGATAAGCACGACGAAGAAGCCTTGTGAGTGATTTTTAGTTTTCGCTGCGAGATATCGTGCGCGTCAATTTGAATTTTTGACTCCTTTTTTGCAGGGAAAACCGCCATCCACTACGGAGAAGTCATCCCGCCGACCACCACCACTCAAGCCCCGCCCACCACCACAACAACGCCTTCTGGATTCCCGATTCCAGAGGAAATCTCTCTGGACACGTTGCACGCGTTGGATTGGATGTTGGCGAATATGACGAAGGCTGCGGAGGAATCACAGCAGTTGGAGGGGTTAGTTAGAAAAAATAATGGGAAAATTGGAAAAAAAAATGAAAAAAATTTTGTGAAAAAGTTTTTTTTTCGAATTAAAAAATTTTTCAAAAATTGATATTTAGGAGAGTTTTGAATTTAAAAGTTTTTGAAAAATGAGAAAATTACAACATTTGAAAAAAAAAAATTTTTTTTTCAAAATTTTGAAAATTTTTTTTCGAATTTTTAATTTTTTGAAAATATTTTCAGCAACAAGTACATATTTGCAAATTGCATTGAATTTTGAAAAATTTGAAAAAAAAAATTTTCCAAATTTCAATTTTCTTTTTTTTTCAGAAACGAGCTCCGCCTCCGTCTGGACAGTTCTCCCAATGATAAAACCCCAATCCCCGCCACAAAAACGTTCAAAAAACGAATTCCAAAAAAGAAGAATCGTGTCAAGACCCATCGAACAAAAGTCATTCAGCTGCACTACGGAGAAGTGAATCCAGTGGAAGTGATCGATCGAAAGTTCCCGAAATTCCGGAATAGAAATGCTCATCGGGCAAAGATCTTCGGGATCAAAACGTCGAATGTTCCGGAAGTCGAGTTGAGAAAAGGGAAAAAGGAGGAGTTGGTGGATGAGATTAACGATTTGAAAGATCTGATGGAGCAGTTGGACGAGAAGATCGAATCGAGGTCGGCGTTGATGGAGGAGACTTTCGATGGGTTGTTGAACACAAAACATGTAAGGAAAATCTGAATTTTGATTAAAATTCAAAAAAATTAGATAATGCGCCAACATGAAGTCATGGCGCAATTCTCGTGTCTTGGCAATTTTTATTGAAAATTTTCAGAAAGACGAAGAGAAAACTTTTATGGGTATTAATTGAAATTCTCGAAACTTAGAAGTTTTCGTGATTAGTTTCAGTTGACAAAGTTGTTCAGCGTAAAATTTCCTATCGATCCATATAACTACATGCAACTTTTGATCAACTTTTACTTTTTCGGAAATCTCAAAAATGGGAAATGGATTTGGATCCAAATTTCGGAAAAAATGGTTTTCATGGGAAAATTTTGAAATAAATTTTTTTGGATAGCTAAGAATTGTTAATCGCCATGAGCCAATTTGTAGTCACTTTTTTCTTATGAAACTTGCGAAAAAAATCAAAGTTAGACACACCGTTTTGTAGTTTGTAGTCTGAGAGCAATAGGTGGGTATTAATTGAAATTCTCGAAACCTAGAAGTTTTCGTGGTTAGGTTTAGTTGACAAAATTGATCAGCGTAAAATTCCCCATCGATTCATATAATTACTTGGTACTTTTGGTTGAATTTGATTTTTTCGATTTTTGGGAAAATGGAAAATGGATTTTCGGTCCCAGAATCCAAAAAAATTGTTTTCATAGGATTTGCTTGTACGTTATATTTTTAGATAGCTAAAAATACGTGATATTGAATGACCTAGTCAGTTGACCATGTTTCCTTACAAATTCTCGAAATAAAAAATAAAATGTGTCAGTGCAGCAGACCTGCCAACGTAAAAAACGTTTTTTTTGGAATTTCTCAAGAACCATCAACTTTTGGGCAAACAGCCAGTCGACAAAGTTGATCAGCGTAAAATTCCCTATCGATTCATACACGAGCTTCCCTGAAAAACCCTAGTTTGAATTCCCGCGCGTGAGTCGCTACTCAGTGGATTCGCAGTTTAAAGGCGCATGCCGGAATTTCTCAAAAAAGCTTAGGCCAGCAGTCCGCAAACACCAAAGTTCACGCAAAGTTGCGCTTCCGCAGCGAGGATTTCTAGAAAAAGTACGGTTGACAAGCCCCGCCCCTCAACTTTTGGCAGCTTTCCAAGTTGGCGCGCTGCCAAGGAAGTTTGTGCGACAGCGCGCGTTTGCTTCGCGTTACTCAAGGAAGCTCGTGTTCATATAATTACATGCAACTTTTGATCAACTTTTACTTTTTCAGAAACCTCAAAAAATTCCCCTTCTCATTTTCCAGGAACACGACTCCCCCTACCGACAAGTATGATTGAGGACTCTACTGATAAGAAAAAGATAACGAAAAACGATCTTACCTCAAGGATGTTATCTCTGTAATAATTTTAATAATTTCTCTTTTTTCTTCATTTTATTCATTTTATTCAAAACAAAAATTGATAATGATAATTGATAGATAGTAACAAGAGGTGGAACGAACAACAAAAGAATTTGAAAAATGGATGGAAAAAGAATGAAAAATCAACAAAAAAAGCGTTCGATTTAAAAGAGTTTATTCAAGATTAACAGTACGGAATTCATTGTCATGGGCAGTGTAAGGTCTTCAACGCGCGGAATGATCTTCAAAACCAAAACTCAACATGAGGAAGAAGAAGATGATAAAAACGTAATCGACGATTGGAGAAGCGATGAATCGGACGACAAGGTAGAAGGTGAGGATGATGAGGAGCACAGCGGAGACATCGAAGATCTGAAAATCGGGAATTGACACTTGGATCAATGATTTCAAGTTTACCTTGATGTGTTGAGTTCTTTCGAACACTTCCTTCTTGTACTTTTCTCCCGTTTGATATTCAATTACCAGCTGCCCGTTTAGAATTTGTTTCACGTTCCACGACTTCTCGACAACAGTGTACCACTGGTTTTGGTCAATGTAATCGTGCGTTTTCTTGATTTTAGGGGTTAAATGTTTCGAAGTGATGTGCGCTCTTCGTTGAGTCTTCACAGTTTTCGAGTCTTTGATTGTAGAAATGTCAACACTGTTACCAATGACTTTGATTTTGAGACAGTCGCCTACCGGAACAGTGACTTCTTTGCCAGAGACTTCTTGAGAAATGAGCTTCCAGAAGCCTCCGATTTCTTCAAGAATCGGGCGAGAGTTCTTCTCGTTTCGAGCCGCTTCAAAGTTTTCAACACTTCCGCTAATCTTCTGGAGCTTTTTCGCCAGTTTCCAGAGTCTTTTTTCAGTGTTCGAGGACTCGGAAGACTTGACAGAGAGCTCCGAATCTTCTAGAGGTTCAGAAACGGTTGAAGTGAGAATCTCGGCTTCGTCACGCTTCACGGTGTCTTCAGAAGCCTCTTCGACGAGTTCCATGGAGCAATCAGCAGAGTCATCGATGACCTCGAAGCTCGATTCCGGGTCGTAGACATGAGCATGTTCGGAAAGGGATTCAGAAGGTTTTTTTATCTGAAACCCACAATTTCTATTAGAACCCTTCTGAACACTCACCTTAATGTTTTCCATGGGACAGTCAGCAGACGAATTGGTAAGATCGACGACTTCGAAGCCTGATTCATGGTCCGTTACCCGGAAATGGGGAATTTCTTGGAGGTGGTGAGACATTCTTAGGAGAAGGAGAGCAGAACGGGCTGTTCGGGAAGACGACAAATGAGACGAATGACGGGGGTCGGTGTGTCGGGGTGGGGTGACCCCGATGGGTCTCATCACGATAACTGGGGTATTGGGAAAGCCCTGGCTGTATGATGTATGCTGGGCCGATAGGATCTTGACAGCGAGAAGATGGGGTTTGCTAGGGAAACGTCATTGAGTGGGCAGTTGGAGGTGTGCTGAGAAAGGAGCACGGACTGGTTGGGGAGACGACAGATGGCAAGAATAAAATAGCATCAAAAGGTTTTTTTGTCTCGAAACTGTTTAAATCTAGGTCATCACGATTTTCGAAATTTCGCCGGGATTTTTTTGGAAAAGATTGTTAGTTCGATTTTTAAAAATTTTTTCATTTTTCTCAAAGAATGTTACTGATAATTTTGATAACAATTTGTTTTATTGATAACTGTTATCAAAAGTTATCAGTAAATTTTGTTTTATTCAGAAATGTTTTTTTTTTGAAAAATTTCCCTCTCATTTTCCAGGAACACGACTCCCCCTACCGACAAGTATGATTGAGGACTCTACTGATAAGAAAAAGATAACGAAAAACGATCTTACCTCAAGGATGTCATCTCTGTAATAATTCTAATAATTTTTCAATTTTTTGCATTTTATTCAAAAAAAATTGATAATGACAGATAGTAACAATGGATAACAAGGGGACGAACGAACAACAAAAGAATTTAAAAAATGAATGGATGAAAAATCAACAAAAAAGCGATAAAACCAGGAAATTTAACGCTTCTTGGTCTTCATACGATGGGCGACACGAGCCTTCTGGAACTTGGAGTCTTCTGGTCCATGACGGGCGGCCTTGACGGATTTTCGGGACACCGACGCCAGTGCCGAAGTGAATCCTGGCTTCTTAGAGCCGCCCGCCCCAAACTTCTTCTTCTGCACCCCAGCAGCAACCATCGGAATATCCCGAAGCGACGTCTTCGAACTCGACTTCTTCTTCTGAACAGCCGCGGATCCTCGCTTCGCGTCGTTCTCCACTACCGCCCGGATCTTGCGATTCTTCGAATGCCGCTGTCTCTTGGCAGCTCTCACATGGAACGCCGCCTCGTGTTCGATGGCAATGTCTTCCGGACTCTTCGCCGCCTGCGCCTTCTTCCTCGCCTCCACCTTCGCCTGTCGCTTCTCATCCCGCTTTCTCTGCTTCTCGACCTGTGATTCCTTCATCATCCACACCCGCTTCTCTCCAGCGCCTTCCCCAGTTTCCAGAGCATTCTGAGTCTTGGCCATGGATGCTTCAGCGATGCGGAGCTCCTTCTCAGCCCGATCCTCCTCGTCGATCTGCTGAATCGTCTCCTCCAACTCGTCGATTCTTCTTCTATAAGCTTCAACGACTTCTGGAGCCACCAATCTCTGTTTCAGCGTTCTATCCGCATTTGAGTTCACAATCTCCTTCAGCAGCTTTCTCTCGTCCTCTCCCACCAGCGAAATGGATCTTCCGGCTTTTCCAGCACGGGCGGTACGACCAACTCTGTGAATGTACTGTTTGATTGACTTGGGCATGTTCATATTGATAACAGTCTGAACGCCTTCGATATCGAGACCTCGAGAAGCCAAATCAGTCGACACCAGCACGTCGATTTCGCCTCTTTTGAACTTTGACAACGACTCGATTCGCTGGCCTTGAGTCAGAGAAGATTGCATCTGACCCACTTTGATTCCGAGAAGTCCCAGCAGAATCTGCATTCGCTGACAGTCCTTCTTAGTTCTCACGAACACAATAGTGTTGGTCTGGAAGGTTCGGGTGACCAGAGCGGCGATCATCGACTCGCGATCAGTCTCACGACCCGCTCGGATTCTAATGAACTCTTGACGCAGCTTCAGTGCCGTGTCGGTGTTCTCGTTGATGAAGATCTTGACGGGCTTCTTCAGAGACATCGAAGCGAGTTCGTCGATTTCTTCGGTCATGGTGGCGGAGAAGAGAAGGGTTTGACGGTTCTCGGCGCACAGACGGATCAGTTCGTTCATCTGGTCACGGAACGCTTCTTCGAGCATACGATCGGCTTCGTCCAGGACGAGAACCTGCAAAATTATGAAATTCAGTCAAAATCTGGTTGATTTTCACATAAAAATGACCTAGATGCTTCACGTGTTGACCTGGATTCTTCACGCGGTGACCTGGTTTATTCACGTGATGACCTAGATTTTTTATGAGGTGACCTAGATTTTTCACGTGTTGACATAGATTTTTCACGTGATGACCTAGATTTTTTCACTTGACCTAGAAACTCATTTCCAGTGAAATTTTTCACAGAACTTCAAGTTTTGGCACAAAAACTTCAGAATTTTTTGTGAATTCGTTCAATTCTGATTCCTCCATCCTTACCTCAATATTGCTCAAATTGAAACTCGGCGAGTTGTGCAAATGATCGATAAGTCTTCCTGGAGTGGCCACGACGACATCTGGACCAGTACGAAGCGCCGCTTCCTGTGCCTTCAGATCCAATCCTCCTGAAAAAAAGAGATGATTGAAAAAAATGAATCCTTTATGAAAAAATTCATTCAAAGGACACTTTTCGATGGATCCCCTCTCTATTGTTGCCGACGTCAGCACCATCGACTTCAAGCTGTGCAAACATGGGCGGTGCCAATGGGAATCTAGTTGAATCAACCGCGAAACGATAGATTCTCGCTCATTTTCAACTATGAACCGCCGGGAGAAGCAGCGCCACGAGTTGGCTCTTCTCGTCTCGACTGGTGCGTATCACACGTATGATCAGTGGACCCGTGCACTGATTCCGTTTGCACAATGGAATCTGGAGCCACGGGTCGGGATGGACAATTTCGTGTGGCTGACGGCGTTGTCGACGACTTTCACGTTGTTGGGCACGTTTTTCGTGGCAAGACTGGTAAGTAGGTCAAAACGAGAGGAATCTAGGTCACGTTCCAGATCGAAGTATTCGGTCTGCGTTCCAGTGCCCTGATCTCCACCTCCATCGTGATCCTCTACCAATTCCTCGTCTGCCAATTTACCAACCTCCACCTCTACCTAATCCTCCAATCCCTCCTTATATTCAACAACATGCAAATGATCATCGACGCCGCCATCCTGAACCTCGAAAGTGAGGACGGTGACTACAAGAAGCGTACCCGACTGATAACTCGAATCATGATCCCGATGAGCATCGGATACGCCGCCGGGCCCTACTTTGCACTTCAGATGATCTTCTTTGTGACGCCCTCGTTGGGATTGTCACAGGCGGTGTGTGCAGTACTTGCAGCAGTCACGTTGCTTCCGGTTATTTGGAACTTCTTCCCTGACAACCCGAATCCAAGTATCTCGCCGTGACCTAGATTCTAGATTCTGATCCACGTGGATTTCAGATCTCTCCCTGGCCCCCGACGTGTCCGGCTACGTGGAAGTCCTCAAATCTGACAACGTCAAGCTCTACGCCCTTCTGCTGATGATGGTCACCGGACCCTACACCGCCTATGACACGTTGGTCCGAAGCTCGATGGCTTCCAGTGCTATACGTGACCCACAAAACATGCACAACCTTTTCCTCGTCTTGGGTCTCACCACGATTCTGGTCAACGCGGTGCTGCTGCCAAAACTTCAAAAAGAGATTTCCACGCAAGTGCTGCTGTCGGGCGCGTTTTCAATGTTGGCCGCGAGTTATTTGTATCTGGCGGCTTTTCACGATTTGATTCATTTATTCATCGGAATGCCAATTCAGGTGAGAGAAATGGGAAACGAGTCTGGGTCACCGAGTGAAAATGAAAAATAGGTCATTTTTACGTGAAAAACCTGAATCTAGGTCACCACGTGAAAAATCTAAATCTAGGTCACCACGTGAAAAATCTGGGTCACCACGTGAAAAATCTAGGTTACCAAGTGAAAAATCTGAATCTAGATCATCACGTGAAAAATCTAAATCTAGGTCGCCACGTGAAAAATCTAGGTCAACATGACGTGAACTGTGGGAATCGCCGAATTTGAAAGTTCACGTGAAAAATAAGCTTTTCAATGCAATTTTCGCACCCGTACCCTGTCAACAGGCTGAAATTGACCTGACAAGTTGAAAATCCGACATTTTCGAAACAATTCCTTATTCCAAGTTCGACTAAGAAGACCACAGACCATCTCCCCGTCGTGTGTCCGTTTCCATGTTTGCCCATTCCCATTCGGTCAATTGACACTCTCTCTTCCATTGTTATTGTAGGTGGCCGCCGCGACGATCTGCATCGGCGAACTCTCCTCCCAACTCATGGGTGCCATCGGAAAACGAAAAGCCGGCACTGCGGCTTCTGTGCTCCGAATGAGCCAACTCGCCGCCACGTTGCTCATTCCGTTCGTCCACGGCACCATTGCCGCCCATTACGACGTCACTTCCCTATGCCTGATGAGTGCCGCCTTATCAGCCACTGCTGTGCTTCTGATTCGACGATTCGGCTCTTCGATGGTGTTCAGTTCCGAGTATTTGCCAGGATTCTCTGGCAAATTCGACTGATATCCATATCTCTTATCACTAACTATTCCAAGTACACGTATCCAATAAAAACCGCCCATTCTCCTCTAATGTTTTCCCCTTTTCCATTCACTAAACTATCCGAGGTGTGTGCGCCGAGAAAAGTGCTGTTAATCGGCCAGCGGACGAGAGGGACACGACAACTAGAAGACGAAGAAGACGAAGAAGAAGACAGGTTTTGTCGGGACGACACGCGGATATCTTCTCTTCTCTCCCTCCGAAGACGATCCATACACCACCACAGCATAGTATGCAAAAATCACAGGAAGAAGGCGGAGAAGATAGCGCATCGCCTTCTTCTTTTGCCAACTTTTTCTAATGTGATTTGTGATTTTTCCCATTATCACTTGCAGACTTTTGACAATGTCTAGCTGTTTTTTGAAGAGCTTCTATTCCAAAAACTATCCCGAGAGTCCAGGAATGTAGAGAAACCCAAAAATCGAGAATCCAAAAATTTAGAAAAACTCAAAAAATCGGATTTTTACTGATTTCACTGATAAAAACGAACTATCCCGAACACAAAAAATCAGAAACTTTTGAATTGCGGAAATCATGCTTAAAAACCGTTATTCTGAATCTAATGTCCTACTGATAACGATATGCTATTCCAATCCCCGGAAATTTCGCCGAAAACGTTTCAAAAATGTTCATTTTTGGAAAATTTCGAATTTTTTTGGTAAATTTTCCAGTATTTTCTTCTAAACTTTCATGATCTACATATCTACTTGAAAATCGAAATCTCACAATTCCCATTGACCCAAAATGTGATTTTCCATTTTCAATTCTTGCACTTTTCTCATAACCAGTAGTTCATTCCAAAAGCCGTTCCAAAACTCTTCTCCAAAACCAGCTTCATCTCCCCCAAGTCCCCAACAGGTATTACGAAGCCAAATCAATGTATACACGAAAAGTCTTTCGGCGGTCATATCGTGGCAGCAGCATAATGTTCAGTACTAAGCTAGCCGCGACGGCCCGAATGAATCGAATGAATGAGCGGGGCGGAATCCAGATTCCCCCGCGCGCAGCCCGTTTCTTCTGCCTCTCATCGCAAGAATCCTGCCCATCTATACTGCCAATCGACGATTTTCTTCATCTTTTCCTTTACACGAATCTTCTTTTTCTTATCTTTTCATGGTTATCCCCCTGATTCCTTATCTTTTGCCTTATCACAACTAAACTCTCATTCTGCTCCAATTCTTTTATCACTTCCTTATCAATATCTTTCCAGTAACCAAAACCCGCCAAGATGTCGGTCGAAAAAAAGCAAAAAGTCATGTTTGTGCTGTGCCTAATCTTCGGATTATGGCACTTTGCCACCCAATGGACCACAACCCTCTTATCATTCCTCCAATGGGACACCGAAGAAGTGATGACTATCACTGATCTGGGATACATCCAGGCGTTCGGATCACTGTGCAATGCGATCGGAGCACTGGCTGCCGGACAACTCGCTGATACTCTGGGAGCTCAGACAATGTTCATTCTCTCCGTCATTTTCACCGCTGTCTACTATTCGGGAATCTCGTTGGCCAGGTCCTGGTACTCGTTCTTCTTCCTCCAAATTCTTCGATTCGGTTATCAGTTGGACGGAACTGCCGAGATGTACCTGGCAACGACGACGACGGAAAGCGAGAGGACTAGTGCTCTGATGAGATTGACTATCCCACAGGTTAGTGATAAGAAGAATGAAAGAGTGATATCAGAAGCTTGGAAGATTGAACTAGGTTCTCGACTGACGAAAAAGTCAGGGAAATCGCACCAAAATCAGTTAGGTGAATCTAGTGACAACTTATCACTGATAAGACAGATACCAATTCCAATTTTTTAAAAACAGAAGCTTTAGCTTTTCAAAACTGTCAAAGCGCCACTATTTTTTTGAAATTTCAAATTGTATCAAGATTTCCAATATTCCAGGCCGGTGCCATGTTCTTCGGTCCAATCGTCGGATCCAAAGTGGCCGCCTGGACATCCCTCCGAACCTCCCAGTTCATCGTCGGATTCGTCCTTGCCGGAACCATGCTCCCAGTGCTCTTCTTCCTCCTGCCAACCACCCATTCCATTCCACGTCTTGCTTCCGCCCGACTCCGCCCACAAGACTACTGGCACATGATCGCCAAGAACTCGGCACTGAAGGAGGGTCTGCTGATCCGTGGGATGCTCATCTCAGCCTATGTCTGCTACGAGATGATCTCCCGTAACTTCCTGCTCCGCAACTACATGCACAACACCAACGACAGTGCCTACGTGCTGCTCACAATGTCCGCCTCGCTGCTCTTCGTCCAGTTCATCGTCATGCCAGTTGTTCAGCGCAGAGCCAGCCCGAAGGCACTTCTTCAGGTGTCGCTCGTCGGATTGTTTATCAGTTATCTGTCGGCTGCGTTTGCGTCGAGTTTCGAGCAGATGCTGGCGATTACGGCGATTCAGACGGCGGCGTATGCAGTTGCCTATGCAGAGTCTTCCACGCAGATTACCACGTAAGAATGGTTTTTGATTAGGAAATTGATTGAAGTCAAGCTAGAAGGAACTAGGTCATCCAAATCAGACTCACGTGGAAAATCTAGGTCAATAGGTCAACAAGTGGGAATCTAGGTCATTTTCACACACGTGAAAAATTTAGGTGGATTTTCCCGTAAAAACCACAAAACCGCAGTTTCCACGCAGATTACTTAATGGTTTTTGATCAGGAAATTGAGGTCCAAAAAGTCTGGAATCTAGGTGAAGAAGGAACTAGGTCATCCGAATCAGAAACACGTGGAAAATCTAGGTCAATAGATCAACAAGTGTGAATCTAGGTCAATTTCACGTGAAAAACTAGAATTTACACCTAAAATTGACGGATTTTGCAGCGCCGTCGAGCTAACCGACCTCGGAAAGGCCACCGGCTTCGCGTCAATGGTCCAATGGCTGACCCACTTCATCCTTCCAATCTACGCCTCCCAACTCGTCGAACACCTCCACTACACCTACGCCTTCTACACCTCCGCCGTCCTCTCGGTCCTCCTGTTCGCCTACATTTCCGTCTACGGAAAGTCCACTCCGAATCGCTCTGGCGCACTTTTGCCGTCGCTTTCAGCCACTAATTATTGATTTTTTGCTCCAAAAGTTTAATTTATTATATTTTCCCTTCCCCCCTGCTCTTATTCCTTCCCAACGGGCCTGTTTTCTTTGTTTTCCCCCTGAAAATAAACTTTTTTTTTCCAACTTCTTACCTGCACAAAGACACACTTCCAACTGGATAAAAGTCGACAATTTCCGGAAGACTTGGAACACTTGAATGGCCAGTTCACGGGTCGGAACCAGCACCAGAACTCTCGTGCAGCTGGCTCCTTTCGGACGGTACAGCATTCTCTCCAGAATCGGCAAAACGAAAGCGGCGGTTTTACCGGTACCGGTGGCTGCGCAAGCGCAAATGTCCTAGAAATTGGGGGAAATTTGAAAATCTACTAAATACCGGGTCTCGCCACGAAAATGGGTTTTACAGCTTCTGAACAAAGTTTTGACACTTTTTCTGATGAAAATGGATGTTTTCAATCATTTCCGACCAAATTTCTGCAGTTTCCACTAGTTTTCAGTACAAAAACATGCATTTTTGGGTACTGTGTCGCTTTTTACCGAAAACACCTAATTTTCACTGAAAATCGGTGGAAACTGCTGGAATTTGGCTGGAAATGATTGAATTCATGTAATTTTCATCAGAAAAAGTGCCAAAACCTTGTCCAGAGGCCGTATTTTAGCCAGAAACCATTTTCGTGGCGAGACCCATCAGGTGAATCGCAATAATAGTTCCCACTAACCTTTCCAGTGAGTGCCACCGGAATACAAGCCTGTTGAATCGGCGTCGGATCACTGTAGCCGGCTCCCGAGCACGCTTTGAGGATCTGTCGGCTCAAGTTCATTTGCTCGAAGCTCACATTCACATCCAACTGTTTTCCGTCGATCAGCGCCGAGAAGAAGTCATCTCCGTCGGTGTTCTTCTTGGCCCTTCCCGTTTTTCTCTTCTCACGGACCGTATCTCTCGTCTCCTTTCCTCCCAACTGCTGCACATCGTCCTCCTCGTCCTTATCATCCTTATCATCCTCCTCCACAATCACCGCTTTTCCCGTGTTTTTCAACTTTCTCATCTCGGCAATCTTCTCGTCAAGCGACGTTGGATTCTGTTTCTTCAGGTACTTTGCCAGATCCTCGGTCTCTCGATCGATGAACACTGTTCCGGCGCCGTCAAACACGAAATCCTGGGCGAACTCGTCGGCCGCATTCGCCATCTTCTTCTTCTTTCTCACCGCAACAGCTTCTTGCTCTTCGACGAGATCCTCGTCGCCGCTCTCGTCGACTTCCATCTCCTCGTCGGATTCAACCGTTTTTGGGAACAAATTGACCATTTTTTGAAGATTTTTCAGCTGAAAAAAAAGGGGAATTTTATGGTTTTTTGCAATATTTTAGGTAGAAAAAAAAATATTTTTTTCAAATTAGAAAAAAATTGTTTTTTCTGAATTCTTCAAATTTAACGACAAAAATGAATATTTAATCTTTACTATTATTAAACGACAAATTCTGTCCGTATGTTTGTTCGTAAGTGTGTCCGTCCGCAGCGTTTTCTCAGCAACTACTCGACCATTTTCGTCGTTCTTTTGCAGAGAAGTCAGGAATTCTCCCCGGACGGTGCACGAGATTTCGCTAAGCGATCCTTATTTTGTGAACAGGTCAGGAGCGCATTTTATGCGTTTCAGGCCCTTTTTCCCGTGTTCATTTCTAAAAACGCCTATATCGGCCACGTTCAATTTTTGAATTTCGCGCTTTTTGACGTGAGGAAAGAAGAACCGGAGCCGAAGGCGACGGTTTCAACCGCCGAAGGCGGAAAACCAGGCGGGGGAGACGGCGTGAGCCGTAGCCGTCCGCCTGGTATTTTTGAAAATGAATTTTGAATTTTTTAAAAACTCAAAAATTTATCAGTATCAACGAAAAAAATAAAAAACAAATTTTTTAAATAAATTTTGAACTTATTAAAAATTCAAAAAATTCAAAATTTGAACTCAATTTTTAAATTTTGATTTCGAAAATGTTTTCAATTTTAGCAAAAAAATTTTTTTTTAATTTTGAATCTTTCAAAAATTCGAAAAAAATCCAAAAGTTGACCTCAAATTTTTAATTTTGTTTTTGAAAATTTTTTTACTTTTTTTCAATTAAAAAAAAATAGAAAAATAAAAAATAAAGTAAAAAAATCAGATACAAGCTGAATTTCCTTCCGAAAATCAGTAAAAATTTCACAAAAAAAACATTTTTAAAAATGGAAAAACATTGAGATTCTTATTGCATTAAAATGATAAATAAAACCCCGAAATTTTGGTGGCAAAAACAATGAATTCAAATAAAAAATACCAAAAATTCGCAAAAAAAAAAACAAAAAAGACACAGGAGATGCTGCTATAAAGCCCACAGGAGCAGTGCACAAGGCAAATTGGATAGGAGATCGAACTATTGATCGATTACTTGTATTATGTGAATGTTGTGGTTGAGTTGACCGGTTTTTTAGTTGAGAGTGAGCATTGCTGGCTGGAAAAGAGGGAATTTAAAATTTTAGTTTAAAAAAATCAGAAAATTGACAAAAAACTCAAAATTTACCTCTGAAAAATCCAAAAGTCCCGTTTCAGTGTCCTTTATCATTGCGACAATCGCGATACGATCCTTATGAGGAATCAGCTGACTTCTGTGGAAAACTATGCGAAAACGATGAGTTTGTCGCATGCAATCCCACGGTTTCGAGACGCCCCATTCGATGAGTTCGTCGGCGCGACGGCCGATTTTTCCTCTGAGAGCATGTTCTTTGAAGGAGGAGACTTGCACGAATAGTTGGATGCACTGGAAAAGATTGATTAGGCTCTTGGCGCATTTTTAGTGAGTTGACGCAAATCTCGATCTATTGAAATTGGAAAAAATGGCGTCCTGGGTCTCGCCACGAAATTGGGTTCTGGCTGAAATACGACTTTTGGACAAGATTTTGACACTTTTTCTGATGAAAATTGGTACAAAGGCGTGTCTTCGATCATTCGTAACCAAATTCCAGCAGATTCTACCGATTTTCAGTTAAAAATCCCGTAATTTTGGGTTTTTGGAGCTTTTTCAGTCATTTTTCTTGAAAAATCGGTAGAAACTGCTGGAAACTACTGAGAAACCAGCGAAATCATGGATTTTCAACCGTTTTTATCATAAAAAGGGACAAAACCTTGTCCAGAAGCCGGAAACCATTTTCGTGACGGGACCCATCAGGTGACAAATGGTATTTGACTGAAATACGGCTTCCGGACAAGATTTTGACACTTTTTCTGATGGAAATGGGTAAGATTACGTGATTTCGATCATTTACAGGCAAATTCCAGCAGTTTCCACCGATAATTGGGAAAAAGGCGGCAAAATACCCAAAAATGCATGTTTTGAACTGAAAATTGGTGGGAATTTGCTGGAATTGGTTGAAAACATGTCTTTTTACCCGTTTTCATCAGAAAAAGTGTCAAAACCTTATCCAGAAGCCGTAGAAACCATTTTCGTGGCGAGACCCACCAATTTTCAACTTTCTCACCTTACTCTCAACCCTCGGCAGCTTCTCATAGCTAATCTTTCCGCCAATCTGCCAATTCTCCCTGAAATCCTTGCTACTCGACTTGATGAACACCTCCACATTCGGATTAGGAATCATCGAATCGAACTTGGTCGGCAGTTGCGGCATATCGTCGTTGTAGACCGGAGCAATGCACTCGGTTGGGATCAGCGGAATGCCGACAGTGATGGTTTTGGCGCTGGGCAACGTCATGTCGATGAGTTCCCAGGGTCCAGGGGTTGGAGAAGCAGTGTGACCGCCCGTGACTAACGTCGGAATCGGAAGGGATGCCCAGCCGGGTCCTTGGGATAGTCTCATAGCTGGTGGTGGAGGTGGCATGTGTGGCATTGGCAAGCTTCGACGCGGCTCCATTGGACGGTTCTGCTGCTGCTGGATGACTTGTTGCATTGGATGCATAGTTTGACGTCTGGGTGGTTGACTCGGAATCGGCAACTTCTGAATCGGATTCGGAATGCCGGGACGATGCTGCATCTGCATATTCTGCAGATTCCGCTGCCTCGGCCCAAACGCGAATGGCATCAGATGCGGTATTGGACGGACTGGCTCGGTGTGTTGAGTGATCTGTGCCTGACTGATCTCGGTCATCTTTCGGCCGAACAAACAGTCTGTTATTTCGGGAGTCGTCGGCATCGGAAGGACCGTTTGTATGGTTTTGATGTGGTTGTTGACCAGTAGCATTTCTTTGCGAAGTTCCGTAAGGCTGTTTGTCAGAGCGGATCGAGCGCTTTTTTCGACGCCGAGTTCCTGGCGAAGGTCCTGGTTTTCCTTTTCCAGTTCGGCGATTCTCGCTGTGTATTCTGGAACTGGGTGATATTTTAGAAAAATTCTACATGACCTAGATTTTTTAAGTGATGACCTACATTTTTTACGTGATGACCTAGATTTTTCACGTATTGACCTAGATATTTCACGTGGTGACCTAGATATTTCACGTGAAATTGACCTAGATTTTTTAGGAAATGACCTAGATTTTTACACGTGTTGCCCTAGATTTTTTTTAGGAAATGACCTAGATTTTTTACGTGTTGACCTAGATTTTTTACGTGTTGACCTAGATTTTTTACGTGATGACCTAGATTTTTTACGTGATGACCTAGATATTTCACGTGTTGCCCTAGATTTTTTACGAGTTGACCTAGATTTTTTAGGAAGTGACCTAGATTTTTCACGTGATGACCTAGATTTTTTACGTGATGACCTAGATATTTCACGTGTTGCCCTAGATTTTTTACGAGTTGACCTAGATTTTTTACGTGATGACCTAGATTTTTTAGGAAGTGACCTAGATTTTTTACGTAATGACCTACGTATTTCCCGTGTTGACCTAGATCTTTTCAAGAGCAAAAACTCTCACCCACCTCTGTGCTTTTTCAGATACTCATTCTCGACTTGTCTGCCCACACAATTGATCATTCCGATAAACTGATGCACACTTTTGACTTGCAGCATTCTGTCGTAGGTGCCCAGCAGTCTGGTTATAAAGTTGGTCACGGATCTTCTCGCCGCCAAATAATTCGACGCCTTCTGCCTCGCTCTCTTCGGTTTCGGACTTCTGGCTCCGGACGTCGCGCCGATACTTCTCTTCCTGGTTCCGTTTTCTTGTGGAAGTATTATCTCCTCGATTATTTCCTCATCAGACTCAACAATCACCACTTGCTCCTCGATTTGTATGTTCTCCAATGTTACGTCTTCTTCTTTATCACTGACAACAGCGTTATCACCCAGTAACTCGGCAATCGCCGCATCGTCCAGGTCGATCGGCTCTTCGGCACTGTTCACATCGTTCAGAATACTCTCATCGTCGCCGACAGCTGGTTCTGACATTCTGGCGGGAATCTGAATGATAAATTTGAATTTTAAGGATTTTAAAACAGAAAAGAAAGAACCAGTAGTGAAATCGGATAGAAACCGCAAAAAATAGCAGAGAAACCCTTCAATTCAAGCTCTTCATTACATAAATACAACCTAATCATGTCTCTCTATCACCGGATCTTTGTCAACTGATAACTCTACTGATTAACACTTCTTCGCACTGATCGCCGCGCCAACCCTCGACATCTTCTCATATCCGGCCGCCTCATTGAACCATCTGGCGGTCTCCACGACCTTCTCCAAATTCACACCGGTTTCGAAGCCATTTCCCTTCAAAAAGTAGAGCAAATCCTCGGTTGCCAAGTTCCCAGTGGCCCCCTTCGCATAGGGACATCCTCCCAGTCCGGCAACACTCGAATCGGCCGCCCGGATTCCTTTTTCGATCGATACCAGCACATTTGCCAGCGCCTGCCCGTAAGTGTCGTGGAAGTGAACTGCGAGTTTGTCAGCTGGAACCGCTTTCAGCACAGTGTCCAGCATCCGGCCCACACTTTTCACTGTGCCCACTCCGATAGTGTCTCCCAACGAGACTTCATAGCAGCCCGCTTCCAGAAGCTTCTCGGCGACACGGGCGACGCTTTCGGGCTTCACGGCTCCAGAATACGGGCATCCGACGACGACAGACACGTATCCGCGGACTCGGATGTTGTTTTGGAGGGCTAGAGACGTGACTTCGAGCAGTTTTTTCAGGGAATCTTCCACGGTAGAGTTCACATTTTTCAAAGAGAAGGCGTCGGAGGCGGCTCCGAACACAGCGATTTCTTCGACGGCGCCGGTGGAAATCTAAAGGATCAGAACTTTTTGAAATTTTTGTTCTAGCAGAACTTACAGCATTCTTGAGCCCGGCAAGATTCGGAACCAGCACCGGATACGAAACACCCTCGTATCTCTTGATCTTCTGCACAATCTCCTTGTGATCAGCCATCTGCGGCACCCATTTCGGAGAAACGAAGCTCGTCGCCTCGACAGTTTCAAATCCGCACTCGGAGAGGCGGTTGATCAGCTGGACTTTGATATCAGTCGGCACAAACTTTTTCTCGGCCTGAATTTGGCTGAAATAGGCGGGGTGGATAGGCGGGAGGCGGCGGTTACCTGCAAACCATCGCGGGCGCCAACTTCGACGACTCGGAAGCGATTTACGGCTGTGGAATAGTGCTGGAGTTGGCGGGAAGCTTTTGTGAACATTGGACTTGGCTGAAAATTGAGTTTATTGTTATTTTGCAGATATTTCTGGTTTTTAGGGACACAAGGACAAATAGGACAAATAGGCCTGTATAGAGTGGAATTGAGGGTAATTGAGAAGAAAAGCTTATTAAAAATTAATTTTTCATTCATTCAAACAGTAATTTTTTCTGGAAATTACAGAAAATTGGAAAATATCATTGGAAAAAAAATTAATTCGGAAAATGTTAGAATCTGTGCAAACACCGCGTCGCAAGCGCACTACTTTACGTCAGATTGCGTACTTTTATTATTTTTCTGTTTTAAAACGTTTTTTCTTTTAAAATTGAAAATAAATTTAAATTAATCAAATTATTGTTCCAGATGCTTCGAAACAGCATCCCCTACATCACAAGATGCCGCCAAATCAGTAGTTCCGTCCCGTGCAACAAATCAGCAGACAACCTCTTCTCAAAACTCACCGGAATATTCGGAAACCCGTCTCAATCCAAAAGCACCGCAGTTTCCTCCCAAAAACTTCCATTATCAGTTCCTCTACCACTTCCAACTGACAATTCGCCAGTTTCAAAAACAAAAGTGAATTCAGTTTTGGGAAGGAATTCGCGGACAACACTGCTGCCGAACGGTATTCGAGTCGTCACTGAGAATTCCTATGGAGATTTTGTCACGATTGGAGTTGCAATCGAGTCTGGATGTCGATTCGAGAACGGATTCCCGGCTGGAGTGTCTAGAATAGCGGAGAAACTCGCGTATAATGTGAGTTTTTGAAGTGATGCAACTTTAAAGTACTTTTTTCAAAAATTTCAACCAAATGTGATGGAAAGTCAGAATTCTGCTAGAAAATGATGATAATTCGATAGATTTTAACAGTTTAACTCAATTTTCGTTAAATTTTTCCAAAAAATCGTCCTCAAAAAGCGCAAAACGCTCAATTTTGCAGGGCTCCGAGAACTTCCTCCAACGCGACGACATCTACGCAGTTCTCATGGAAAACAGCGGAATTGTGGATTGCCAAAGCACTCGAGACACTACAATGTACGCGGCGAGTTGTCATCGTGACGGAGTCGACTCCACTATCAATATCCTGGCGGAGACCATTTGGAGACCTGTTATCAGTGACGACGACTTGAGCAACGCCAAACTGACAGTTTCATATGAAAACATTGATTTGAAGAAGAGAATCGAGACTTTGGAGATTATTCTGGCAGATTGGATTCATCAAGCCGCGTTTCAACACAACACAATTGGATTTCCAAAGTACACTGATACAGGGCTCACTGATAAGATCACCCAGCAGGATGTCTACGGGTACATGAGCCGAGCACACGTCCCGGAAAGAATGGTTATTGGAGGAGTCGGTGTGGACCATGAAGAACTTGTTTCGAGTGTCTCCCGATACTTTGCAACTGATAAGATCATCTGGAATACTCGTCCGGAGCTTTTGGGAAAGAGAGTGTCCGAAATTGACACTTCTCGAGCTCAATATACCGGCGGAGAAGTGCGTATTAATGCTGATCTGTCGCCATTGACCGTCGGAAAACCATATCCTCTTCTGGCTCACGTGTCTCTCGGATTGGAGGGTTGCAGCTATAAAGACCCGGATTTCGTGCCTCTCTGCGTCCTCCAATCTCTTCTCGGAGGAGGCGGAGCCTTTTCTGCCGGAGGTCCTGGAAAGGGAATGTACGCTCGGATGTACTCTGACGTCATGAATCAGAACCATTGGCTCTACAGTGCCATTGCCCACAATCACTCCTACGCCGACTCGGGAGTGTTCACCCTTACCGCTTCCGCACCGCCCAAGTACATTCACGACACGCTGATCCTTCTCGTTCATCAGATGCTCAAGCTTCAGCAAGGCGTCGGAGCAGAGGAGCTGGCGAGGGCGAGAACTCAGCTGAGGAGTCACTTGATGATGAATTTGGAGGTGCGGCCGGTGCTATTCGAGGATATGGTCAGGCAGGTGTTGGGACATGGAGAGAGGAAGCAGCCGGAGGAGTACGCCGAGAAAATTGGTTGGTTTTTATTGTAAAAATCCTAAATAATCATCAAATTCGACTACCGTAAAACCTCTATTAGAAGGTAGTGTGTCGTGTCGACAAGTGTCGAAGTCGACTTTCGTCGACTAATGTCGACTAGTCGAGTTCGACTAGTCGAAAATCTCTCGACTAGTCGACGTCGACTAGTCGACTTTAGTCGCCGACTGTCGACAGTCGGCGACTGTCGGCGCCAGTCGACAGTCGACTAGTCGACTAGTCGAACTCCGACTAGTCGGCGACTGTCGAACCCGTGGCTAAGTGGTAAAGTTTAATTTTTTTCGAAGACAAAACCGTCTCAGTTCGATTCCTCAGTTTGATGAATGTTTTTTACTTCAATGAAGGAATGATTGTAGGCACTTTTACACCTGCGAAACTGCAAATGAAGTGTGAAAAACGGTGTTTTTCGCATTTTCAGCAGTTTTCCAAAGGTATATTTTGTTTGTGCATCGTCTTTGAGGTTTTTGTTATTATATACAGCTCCATCTCTATTCTAGCCGTGAAAAATTCATGAAGGAATTCCCAATACATGCAACAGGCAGGGTGGGTACCAAAATGCGT